>PVJH01015688.1:0-52564 GCA_004026705.1 Nesogale talazaci | reverse complement strand
AAAGCTAATAATGGGAAAATTAAGCATCAAAAAAAAAAAAAGAAGAAGAAGAAGAAGCCTGAAAAACAAAATGATAGAAAATGGGTGCAAAACTTTATACTGAGCCTCCTAAAAATCAAGCCAAAAGCGAAAACTCAATGGGAAATAAATGAACTCCCCTTAACAAACAATCTGAGGCACAGTGCTCACTAAAAGAGGCAAACTCTTCCCGGCTTTATGTTCGGGAGAGAATTTGTTTTGATTTTTAAGATCTTTGTAAAAGTTTCACAATGAATTAACTATGTCCTTCATTATATGTGTGTATATATATGTGTGTGTTATAGTAAAATTATATGTAATTATTCTATTATAAAAATTATGTGTAATTTAAAAAATCTACATGTGACCACTTTGTTTTGCAGCCTCCTTTATGAATTCATGTTTAACCCTCTGGAACATCTCTGTGTATTCCCACCGCTGGCCCCCAACCCTGTCTGGGATCCTGGGTGTGTACAGGAGCTGGGGCACTGGGGGGGGGGGGGGAGGGGGGGTGCACATACATTGGTGGAACAAGATGAACACAGGCACAGAATCAAGAGGAAGTTGCTGTGGGAAACAGTAGCAATAATCAGTAGCCAGGGCCCAGACAACATAGAAAACCATGAGTCAGATGCCCAGACAAATTTAGAAAGTCAATTTTTTAAAAAATCTACTGTTGAAACAGGAGAGACCAGATATGAGTGCTAACCCTTCATTTGAGCTCTGTTCCTCCATCTCCACCAAACTCCAACTCGGGAACTGCAGTGTGGCACGGGGGCTCCCCAGCCCCTTTCATCAGGCCTCTGAAAGGCCTTCCCAAGCGTTCTTGCCCTTTGTCCTTCCATCCACCACTGTCCCCTTTCACTTTCCCTCCATGTTATTCTGCTAGGGTTGGCTGTGTTCTCCCAAAACACCTGTTGCAAATCCTACATTTGCATGCAGTTAGAACTCTGCAGGGCTACACATGCAGTTAGAACTCTTCAGGGGGATGGGCTTGCCTTTGTGGTGTCGCTGAGGTGCGATTGGTGTAGGGTTCACTTTAAATCCATCCCTTGTGAAGTATAAAAGAGATCAGACAAGCAAGCCGAGAAGAGGGCGGAGAGCTGCCAGATAATGAGAAGATCACTGAGGGGCAGAAGCTGAAAGGAGATGGGACCTGCCTATGGATGCCACGGTTAGGCATTCTCCTAAAGTAGTGAAAGAGAGATAGAGACCTGCTTGCTAAAGTCACCACGTATGGAATTTCTGTGCTACAGCAGTACTCCATCACCAAGAGGCTCCACTTTACTTTGTTGTCTTCCCCACACTCATGATCAACTGCAAGATGGGATTTAGTCGTCGTGATGGTTTGCCTCTTCTACTCAAAGTTCAACTTCCTGAGGAGCAATGACTTTGCTATGTCCACGGCTCCACTGTTCCTGCTGCCGACATGACTGCAGAGTCCAAGGAGGTGAATAATTAATACACAGATACTGAAGAGATAGATGAATGAACAGGTAGGTGGTAAGAAATCTGTGCATAGATGCAAATGCTTGGTATTGAACTTCGCATACAAGTCTGAGGGCTCTCAAGTGAGTCACTTCACGGAATCCTTCATGGAGAAACACACCCTTCAGCACACCCTCAGGGAAAGATGTATTGTAAAGCCTGGAGTCCGGCATAGGAAGACAGGGCAGATTTGAGCAAGGGGAAAAAGAAGAAAGTCTTTGAAAATCTCACCTTGAAAAGGTAGAAATAAACTTGTTTGGTATCTGCATCTTCTTCCTTGTGGACACAGGTAAAAAGATATTCCACATCCAGCACTATTCCCAGGAGTCTGTTCATTTCTTCCTCAGACACATTCTCCAGGTGGGAAACATGAGCAGCTTATGACAAAGAGCAAAGGAATACATGTAAGAAGTTAGCTAGCAGTCGTGAATGGTCTTCTCAAATGCAACGCTCTCATCAATCCACTAAGCCTGGGATGTAAATAAAAGAGGACAGTTTTAAGTCCGAGTAAGATCAAAGTTCTCTCATAAAATGTACTTACAATTAAGAGATTGACACGTTCATGAGGCTGCTCCTCTTTCCCATCCAACATCAAAAGACTGGGTCTGGGGCTACTATGTTTGGATATTGTCTGTTTAAGAGCAGGGTCTTGTGGGCCCCCATCTGCCCATGAGACTGTTAAGCTCTTTTACGTCTCCACATAAGCAAATGAACGAGCCTTAGGGAAGGAACTGTGATTCTACCAACAGCTTCAACACGTGTGGGGTCTATGGTTCAGTAGTGCAAAAAGCCCAGCTCCCCGAATGTTGGGTCCTCCATCTTATGACCAACCCAGGCTGCCAAAAGCAGTGTAAAGATTCCGTGTAAAGTATGAGACCCCCTTGCCTCAGCTTTCCTGATAGAAACACATGAAACTCCATTATCTTGCAGCAAGGTCTACATTTTTTGCCACTAACCCTACCTCTCATAGCGTAGTTTAGATGCACTGACTACACTCCTTCTCCTTCTCTTGAAGCCAGTTCCCTCTCTGATTCAAATTCAAGGTTGCCGCTTTTCATCCTCACGCAATCCCTCCACACAGGTACAGGGAAGATGTACACACATTCCCGGGTGTGCACATCTGACTTATGTACAACCTGTACTTACAAACCAGCTCCTGTGAAGCTTATTATACAGGTGCATGCTGCGTAACGTCCAACTTCATTTCTATCCACAGTTCCTTAAGGAACTCCTGCTCCCAAGGGAAAGGCAGCTGTCCTTTGGCACATTAGCCTCCTCTCTTGCTGCCGATACTGGTACATGCCGCTGACTCCTTCTGACCCGTAGAAGGCCGACGTACAACGGAGGGAAACGTTGCCAGGGGCTGCGTCATCTTCATCCTCGTCCCTGGGCTTGACACCAGTGTTGCGGCCACGATGGGTCACTCCATCTCCTTGAGAACCATCCCCTTTTTCGCTGCCCCTCTAGTCTACCAAGCATGATGCCCCTTTCCAGAGTCTGGTCTCTCCCGACAAGAAGTGCACAGTGCGTGAGCCAGCATCTCACCCGCCTTGCTCTCAGGAGTGTTCTGGCTGTTCTTCTTCTGAGATGGATTCATTTCTTTGGGCAGACCATGGGGCTTTCAGCATCCTTTGTTAGCCCTGTATATCCAAATGCACTGATTCTTCTTCAGCGCTCCTTATTCCAAGTTCCTCGTTCCCATGCTTATGATTTTTGAAAAAATCAAAACAAGGGCTGAGCCCCGGTGGCGCAAGTGGTTGAGTGCGGGACTGCAGCCCATGGGCTTGGCGGTTCAGATCCAGCAGAGGCTCTCAGGAGCAGCACTGGGTAGCGCCCACGACCACCAGAGGCAGCGATGCCCACAAACAAACAAACAAACAAAAATACAAAACGAAATACCATGGCTTGGGTCCAGTGCACCCTTGACCTCAAAGATCTCCTTGCTCTGCCACACTTCCGAGAGCTCTTTAAAGGGCGCCAGACTCACTCAATGTGAGACATCGCTGGATGTCTTGACTGCTAGATGACACGAGAGGAACATACGGGCCGCAACGTGGACTGGGAGAGAGGCCTCCTGGTGCCCTCCGTTTCCTCTCGTGCTTTTTAAAGGAACCTTGCTGGCACAGAGGGTTAAGCACCGAGCTGCTTACTGAAGGTCAGGTGTTTGAACCCACCAATTTTCGGTAGGAAAAAAATGAGAGGCCATCTGCTTTCTTGCAAGATCTATCAATAGCCCAGGAAACCCGACCGAGTTCTACACTGTTCCCCAGTGCGCCTGTGCCATCAACTTGAAGGCAGTGTGGGCTGGGTCGTGGGTTTAGAGATCCCAAGGGCAGACTGCGGCACTGGGTCCCCTGGGCAGGGTTGGAAGGGTGGGGAACGGGGACAGACAAGTGAGAACGTGTGGACTTTTAGCTTTGTACTGCAGGCAGACCAGAAGCAGAACGGGAAACTGCCCAGGCTGCTCCTGCTGCTCAGGTGGACGGAGCAGGAGAACTGGGAGCACTCCCCTCCCGACTTGCTTCCTGCCTCTGCTGCAACCACTGTGCAGCCGTCATAGCTGCCTCCGCCATTGCCCCCTCCACCAGCTCTGTCAGAAGCACCAGCTCCAGCAATGAGGGTGCAGCTTTCAGTAAGGTTTTACTACGGTGTTCACACAATATCCAAAGCTTATAATGTCCAACCTCCTAGTACCTATGATGAACTCTCAGCCACATACACCTGTATTAAACATTTGGGGCACATACAATGGTGTGTACCAATGATCTGTGTGTAACAGACTGACACTACTTGGCACCTCACCTCACATCTGATTATTATTATAATATTATAATATAAAAGATATAAAAAATATTATAATATAAAAGATATCAAAACAGAAGTGTTTGTTTTGCACAGAGACTACACTCTACACAACATGCTGAGACAAACATCTGACTGGCTGGCATTCGATATAAATTATACAAAACTGGTCCAACTTCCTAACAAATTCAACTTAAAAGACAGATTTAGAAACAGAAGTAATTCATCCTCCAAGGATTGCTGACATTTAAGTCACCACAAATCACACAACACGCTTTGGTCTTATTTTTGGCACATGCTATCATGAGTAATATGTACTACATACAATGTTAAAATGTCTGAAAGTTTGTATGTAATGTTCATAGCTCCCAAAGCCAAATACAGAGCAGATTGAGAAAGACACTGAAAATCTAGGCAAGAATAATGAACTACTTTTCAAATGAGACCTGCGTCAGAGTTGTCAGAAGAGAGCTCAGTTGTAAATCATCTACCAGCTGTATTCGTAATCTGATTCTATCCATGAAGAGGGTGAGACTCAGAAAGACTGAATCATGTGTCATCAAGATCACTCAGCCACAAGAGTGAGCCAGGTCCTGAAAGTCAAGAATGTTTGACCTAGAATAAGTTGAAGAGCGGTGGAAGGGTCTAATTCATCTAACTCTCAGCATTTTGCTTTCACCAAATTCACAAGCTAATCTCCCCCTCCATTCCTAGAGGGAAAAGGCCACTGAGAAAGCAGACAATAAAGATTAAAACAGGCAGAACGTTTGGCTCCAGGTCTTCAAGCGTCCGTAAACTTTAAGCAACCGAGGGGTTTTTAGTGATTCCCTGTCATCTCAAATCACTTCTCTCAATAACCCCTTCTTCCCCACCAGCATAGAAGATGCTCTCCAGTAGGGGTGGGCACACTTTTGAGACAGAAGGGTCAACCCTGTGGCTCACTCTAATTTAACAATTATTTGAGAGCCGTGAGTATCTGTTTACAACCACAAGAAATCACCACTAGCTGAATAATCTCCTTCAAAATTTTCCTTTACTTTTACTTGAGAGGCTCCCAGAAATACCAGAGGAGCTACCACACATGGCTCGAGAGGCGCACTCTGTCGAGCGGCCTCGTGAGATCATGTCTTTCCCCTCTGTGCCTGTAGCAATGGGCACTGTGGGCCACGTGACGGGCCAGTATTCAAAGCGATCACGGCTGGGAAAACCCTGGGGGCAGTTCAGCGGGGCCACACGGGTCATGCTGAGTGAGAATGGAGTCAGCCTTGACTCAAGGGGAACAAGAACAAGAGCAACTTCAAGGTGAGTCGTCCCAAACTGCACAGCGGAATTTCACATTCACAGATTTTTCTGGAGCCACAAAGGCTGAATGAACCCTCCCCAACCCCGGCCAAAATTAAATAAATATATTGCCCTGCAATAATCTTTGAATATCCATTTAGTTTAACTAGTAAATATCTGCCTGGACGATAGTGCTCTTTCAAGAACTATCTCTATGGAAGGAAAGGGACGACAGCAATGTGCAGGGTGAAAGAGGAATCGGAGGGGCAGGGAGCTGCCACCAATGCCCGAGGGACAATGCAGACCAGGAGGGTGGGAAGGCTGGCACAGCGCAATGCAGCAAGGGCCTGACATGGTACGGGCAGATACGGTTGTATCGGTATATATTTTGCAACCATGGCTAAAATAAAATAAATGATTTACAAAGAAAAAAATTTGTGTGTAGCTCTCGGTAGCTTACAAAGAAAAAAA
Organism: Nesogale talazaci; assembly: GCA_004026705.1. Classification (NCBI taxonomy): domain Eukaryota; kingdom Metazoa; phylum Chordata; class Mammalia; order Afrosoricida; family Tenrecidae; genus Nesogale; species Nesogale talazaci. Next base: position 46,504 of record PVJH01015688.1, on the reverse strand, counting down.
ATTGTGTTGTGTGTAGCTCTCGGTAGCTTTCCGCTTGGAAAGGCTTGATCACAAAAATACTTGAGATGGTTCTTTTGGGGGGGGGGGGCATCACTGCCCTCTGGTGGTCGTGGGAGCTACCCAGGGCTGCTCCTAAGAGCCACCACTGGATTTGAACCACCAAGCCCTCAGGCCGCAGTCCCACACTCAACCACTTACACCACCGGGGATCAGCTTGAGATGGTTTTTAAAGAAATTCCCAACTATGTCAAACAGTGGTGAAAGAGACTAATTCCTCTAACAGATTTTGGCTTTCCCCAAATCCATGAGCTAATCCCACCCCACCCCCCCACCCACAAACACATCAAACTTAAATCTTTCCCACATCCTATCTTTGCAACCTCCTCATCCCAACAATACTGGTGTTCCACAATCATGGAAAACTGGATTCTAAGGCTAACCTCCCAGGGTGTCTCTCAACATGGCACCTCCCCTTCGGAAGTCCCAATCCTCCCACCAAGCTCACCATCCTCCCTCCCTGGTCCTTGTTCTTATCGCCTACATCTTACTAAGGAAGCACAGCTTCTCTCTCCTCCCAGCTTCTCCTCCCCCCAAAACAGTCCTAAGACAGTTTATTTTGAAGTCAAAGCAGGCTGCCTGAAAGAACCACATTCCTCTAGCAAATCTATAAATTGTCCCTGACTCTTTGGGACTACTCCACAAAGCCAGAACTGTGAACTTACCCCTCTAGTTATTCAAGGATTCATAATCAACCCTAGCACATGCTTACAGAGGCTTAGAAGGCAAGCCCCTGTAACTGCAAAATAAACTACTTCGCTGTACTGATTCTCAACTCACCAAAGCCCGAAACCCACTGTTGAGTCAGTTCGGACTCACAGCAATTCAATATAAGGCTCTACATCTTTAGGGAGATATATTTCTTCAACTTTCAGCAACGGTGTGTGACGGTGCGCGTGGTGGGTTTGCACTTCTGACCTGGCGGTTAGCACACCACCAGGACTCCATTAAACCGAAAAGGCTCACTCACTATGAAATGAAACCCCTCTCTTCATATTGTATTAAAGACACGCTTCTAATGCACTAGGCACGCTTCAGTTAGCTGTTTCTGAAACAGCGTTAGGTACCATCGTTAATTCCAGCTCATGGTGACTCAACGTGAGAATGTAATGGCCCCCTAGGGTTTTCTGGGTTGTAATATTTATAAGCGCAGCCAGCCAGGTCTTTCTCTTCGGACTTGTTGGGTGGATTCAAATAAAGAGATATACCTCTAACAAATTTTTTAAAAAGAAATATGCCTCAGCTAGTTTAAACTTTCAGCAATCTGAATGATTTTGTTATTGGTGTTGTTGGTTTTTGCACAATTCCATAGCACTGTAAACTCATGATCGTAAGTCACTGCTTTGTGATCCCAATGCTGACGTGGATTCTGATTCAAGGCAACCTTGCTGGACAGAATTTTCAAGGCTCCAACCCTTCCAGTAGCAGGTTGCCAGCCTTCTCCCAGAAAGCAGCTAGTGGGGCTCAATCTCCAACACCTAGTTTAGCAACCCTGGACTTAATATACTACTCAAAACTTCCCAATCCATTGCGATCAAGTGGATCATGACTCATACTCACCTGACAGGAACAGTGGAGAACTCTTCCTGTGGGTCTCTAATGCTGGAAGCCTACCAGAGTGAAAAGCCTCATCTTCCTCCCTCAGAGCAGCTGCTGAGTTCAAACTGCTCACCATGCAGCTAGCAGCCTCGTGCACAACCACGGTGCCCCCAGGGCTCCACACTGGCCCCAGGAGCGCTCACCAAAACTCCAGGCAGCGGCCAGAGCCCTCACAGCTACCCCAAAGCACTATCTCTCCGTCCCTCCGTCCAGGTAGAGCCCTGGTGGGATAGTGGGTCATGCACCAGGCTGCTAACAGCAAGGTCAGCAGGTGCTGGCCCCCCAGCCACGAGAAACAGATGGGGCTTTTGGCTCCTTAAAAGTTGGCCATTGGGGCTGAGCCCTGGTGGCGTAGTGGTTGTGCGCGGGACTGCGACCCACTGGGATGGAGGTTCAATTCCCGCTCCCAGGAGCAAAGGCTGGGCTTCCTACTCCCACCACCAGGACAGTGATGCCTAAACAAATAAATAAATAAAAATAAACAACAACAACAACAAAAAGTTGGCCATTGGCCTAAGTAGGAGGAGGATGTCTCGAGAAAGAAGATGGCAACAAATGTGGTCTGCATACCATTGATGTATGTATGGAATGTGATTAAGAGTTATTGGAATCCCCAAGAAAATAATTTAATTTTTTTTAAAGTATTTTAAAAATAAATTAAAGAATCTACAAAAAAAAAAAACTGGCCATCTTGAAAACCCAAAGGAACAGTTCTTCTCTGTCCTACAGAATCATTATGAAGCAGGACTGACTTTGATGACCGTGCACAGGGTCTGGCTTGATCTACCTTGATTTATATAATTTATCCCACCACCACCCATCATGTTGCATCAATGCTTACTATTATCAACTACCCTTTGCCCTACTCTTGTGTAGAGAATAGAATCATTCTTAGCAATTTCATCAACCTTTTGAAAATTAATGGGGATGTCCTACCATGTGGATTCGCAGCCAATGAACTACCCCGAAAGTCATTTGCTTCCATGCAACTGGCAACTAGATTTGTTGATTTGTACACTGCCTACACATGTTCTTTGCCTTCCTTTTAATGACCTTGGTCTTTTTTTTTTTTCTGCCTTATAAAGAGCTTTATGTATTACCTTTAATCTGGCACATTCCCAGCAAACACTCGTGGATTTTCGTTGGTTCTTTTGTTTGGTTTGATTTGACTGTATGGAAATTTTAAATTTTCTATAAAGTCAAATCTACATTAGGCATTCCTTTAAGGTTATTTTTGCAAAAGTCTTTCCTAAAACCCCAAATGACAAAGATGTGTTTCCCCCCTAGCTCTTTAATGGTTTGTTTTTAAATTTTAAAGCATTTCTCCACAAAAATATCAAGGGCATGAAAGATGAAAACAAAGTAAAGAATTATTTCAGATGAGGAGTCTAAAGACATGTGAAAATTAAATGACTATGATTCTAGACTGGAAAGAAAAAGATGCAATAAAGAACACTTCGAGGTCAACTTATTAACTGTATTTTAATGATGGATTAGAGAAAAGTATTGAATTAGTATTAAATTTACTCAAGTTGGGCTGAGCCCCGGTGGCGTAGTGGTTTTGTGCGGGACTGCGGCCCACTGGGACGGAGGTTCAATTCCAGCAGTGGGGCTGGCCCTCCTACTCCCACCACCGGAGAGCAGTGATGCCACCCCCCCAAAAAAAAAAATTTACTCAAGTTGATAACTAAATGACAACGCAAAGACTACCCTTACTTTAAGAATTGTAGAATGAAATAATTAGGGTAAGGTGTCTTGATATAGGCATAGCTTGTACTCTCAAGTGGTTCTAAAAGTAATAATTACTCATTTACATTATACATGTCTTTACATGGAGGTATATAATATATGCAAATTTAAAAAATGGTGCAAAATGGTACTAAGAGATAAACAGGAATAAAGGATCCATGGAACAGCCTTTGTTATACACCGGTGACTTTTCTATAAGTCTGAACTTCCAAATAAAAGATTCTGGAAATCCAAAGTAAAAGACCCTGTTCATATTTCTAATAGTCCCTCCTGAAAAGCTCAGTCCTCACAATCTGCCTCAGCATGGACCCCACCCCCAACCGCCCCACATCAGGGGAAGAGGAAGAGGGGGGAAGCTCTGTTTCCTTTCTATTCCTCCAGGAGGATGCACCTTAGCACCTCTCGGGGCTGTATAATACCACAAGTACCCAAGGTGCCAGTGCTGCCCACCAAGAATCGGGGTGCAGCTATGGCCTTTATGGGAACCAGAAATGCCCCGTCACCATGTGCAGTGCATCTCAAGGAGCCTGAGCTTCACGGGTCCCTGCTCCTCTCCAGCACTGCCAGCCGGTGCTTACAGGCCCTGGGCAGACAGGCAGCCAGCATGGCTCCCCAGGGCTGAAACCAGACACCTTGGGGTCCACAGGAGCAGTGGGTGTTGCTTCAATACCTTGCACTGCACATGGCAGGTCAAGATGAAAAGAGGAGACACAAAATAGTGAGCGCAGCACTTGGTGGAGGTGGGGGCGGGTAGTGTGGAGGGTGGAAGACATGACACAAAATGGGCCGTGAAGCCGAACGTGTAGTCACGTCCCCTGAGTCCACCCTGGGCAGCTGCAGCCACTGACACCAAGAACCCACAGTGACCCTGAGGTCAGTACCCTGGACTGAGCCTTCCTGCAGGCTTCCCTCTGCCTCTGGGGCCCAGAGAAGAAAGCCCTCCCTCTGTGTGAGTGTTGCAGACCCCAGAGGGTGAGAGAGAGATTGAGGGGTGGGGGGACAGAGGGGGACACGACCCGGCCTCTCCCCATTGGTGATTCCAGAGCTCCCCATGGGTCCTGTGCTATGACCCCTGGCATGTCTGTCTGCCCAGCTGTACGGACCATGTAGCCCATTAACAACTCACATCTATATCTGAGTGTACGGTAAATCACTGCCCCAACAATTCCTATGATGTCGTCAACAGCAGATCAGAACTTCTGACTGGCAAGCTAAAGGGCCCTCATTGAGTCGATAAAAGTTTCCTCAAACAAAGATGGGTGATGCTTTAAAAAAACAAAACATCGAAACTGGAAAAACAAGTGACCTCAGTGAATCCTGTCGAATTAGCTAATGTGAGAAAGGCTTATCATTGTAATGTGGTTTCCTCTTCTGTCTCAGGTCTGAGAAGAGGAAAAAAATTAACATCTCTTCCGACGAGTGCAATCCAAGAGAAATACAGAGCAAACCACATGTGTTTATTTTGAAATTCTGATAGTCCCAATAATAAAAAAAGGAAAGAGAAAATGAGTGAAATTCACTTTAATATGCTTTAGCCCTGCTGATCCTGGGGGATAGGCAATGGATTGCTAACCACAAAGGTGGCAGTTCAAACCCACCAGTGGCCACAAGGGAGAAGTGGAGGCTGTTTGTTCCTATACAGATTTGCCCTCCCAGAAACCTTACAGAGGGTCACTATGATTCAGAATCAACTTGATGGCTGTGAGGGGTGGATTTAACTTATACTGGGCATTATCATTTCAAAAAAAAGAATCAGCATGAAAATTAATAATAGGCTATATTCTTTGAGCGTAATAGCTTCAAGACTAGTGTGGTACTTTACACTTCGAGCACATTCCACATCAAATGAGCCTTCCTTCCTGGGTGTTTTTTTGTACTAGTGATGCAATGCGCTCAATCATGCCCAGGATACAAAACATATTAGAACATAGAGAAAAATTTAAGACCTTGGCTGACACAAATGATTAAACAGCCAGCTACTAACTGAAAAGTTAGCAGTTCGAACCCACCAGAAAGGCCCCCAAGAGAGGGGTGGCAATTTGCTTCTGAAAGAGCAGAGCTTTCATAGTCCTGTGGGGCAATCACACTCTGGACCCCGGGGTCAGCCTCATCTGGAAACAACAGAGTGGCAGCCAACAGCAGAGAACATGGTAGTCGATCACAACGCAGTATGCGAAAGCAGAAAAGGTGAAAATAATTATAGCCACCCAAGGGGGACCATTCCAATCAAACACCGAGAAAGAAGACCCTTATTCTCCTAGCAAATGTCTACGGCAATATCAAGCCACAGCGTACTGCAGTTGGCATGGAGGGAAGACTAGCGAGCAGGGGCCTCAATGATGCTGCATGCTCAGCTAAAGACCAGACTTCACTCTGAAGCTCAAAGTAGCCTAAGCAAGAGTGTGAGATCAAATTTAATCCTACTTTCCTGGGCAGTCAGATGTGCATGAACAGAGACACAAACTCCAGGGGGCACCACATACACCTACACCAAGAAAGAGAGGGAGAAACCTGACTTCAAGGTCAACAGGGAAGCACAGAAAGAGGGACTCAGCAGGACTTCATGATCAGAGGGAAGGAGCAGTGGAGCAGGAAGTTCTATCAAATGAGCTGTCTTCTCCCCTTTCCTCCCGCTGCACCAGAGCCGTCGCCCCTCACAACACTGCAACCTCTCTCTCTGAAAGTCGACAGTGTCCAAGAGTGGGTACCCAGCCAAGAAGAATATGGTGACTTGATTCCCAGGGCTGAGCTGGCATGCCAGCTGGGTCCCAGATTGCACAGTACATGGGAAGTGCCAAACACCAAGCTCACTGACAGAGAGCAGATGCCGGCTCCTACTGGCCCAAGGAAGGAATCAAACAGCTCTGTAGGTGTCCAAGATTTATTTCACAATGGAAGCCAAAGGCTTCACCTTTCCCCCACGGAGCAGCTGCCAAGCTCTTCAGGACAATGCCACCTGGGTTCCTTTGTTTCAACATATCATCAATGAAATAATATATTGAGATACTTCACAATCTTGGTCTTTTTTTAATGTCCATTTATATACTGAGTCTTCAAAATCCTGTCAGCATGCAACACAATGCAGCTCAATGCAGAGCAGCCAAGAGATACATGCTCATTGGCTGCATGGGGCTAGCGGCTACAATGTTGGACTGCACAGGTCTCTAACATTTCATTCTGTGAAGATACTCAGCTGCACACAGTTAGTTATATATGGGGCTTGGTGTATTGTTGAGCTGAGCCTAGAATTCTTATCTTCTCCCTCGACCAGGCTGCCACACACCTCTGTTTTGCATGTCCAAGGCACACAGAAGAGTATGAAGAATGCCTTCCGAGGGTAAAAGAAAGCTCAGCCGAGCACGGGAAAGCAGAGATCACTGCCCACAACACGCATGGCTGGGCCACAACGGAACCGCACATCAAATCAATAGAGCAGATACTAGCTCGGCCCATGAGCTTCAGGTAATGTCGCCTTTTGCAACATTCCAGGAGCATTATGTGTTGACTCATGTGCACCATCACTGGTGATGAAATTGATAGCTACTCCGTGTACACAGAACAAGAGTGCATACAAATTAAAATGTGTTTGAGAAGTTGGGTTTGCAATGGTACCGATTCCAGAGTTCCCTAGGGGCCAATCTCTACTTTGTTTTGAACAATTAAGAATGCATTTCCAGGAGGTGCTATCTGGAATATGTTTAAAATATCCTGGCCAGAGAGAAGAAAAATAAAACAAAATTGGTCCTTTTTAGTAGTTGTCAAAACTGGGCAAGGGGTACAAGGTGGTTTATTAAACTGTTCTTCCTACCCGTGCGTATGTTCAGGACTTGCTATAATAAAAAGGGTTAGTTGTTGTTGTTGCTGCTGCTGCTGCTGTTTTTATGGGAGGAAGGAGAAGTAATCACCAGACAAAACGCTTTCTTGAGCCCTTGATCCCAATCCAATATATAAACCATGGCATCTCAGCAGTTGAAAATGTGCAGGCCTTTCAATTTAAGAAAACAGCCAAAAGTGGGTGGGGTGGGGTAGAGAGGAAGAAAGCAAAGAGGTGGGGAAATAGAATTTTAAGACATCTATCACCTCATTAGCCTGTGAAAACGCAATCTACATCCTCCTCTTATCTTGTCCCTATATATTAGTATAAGTGTCATATTATCCAAACAAAAGGGACTATATTCAGAATGGACTCATGTTCTCATCCCGTCACAGGTCTGTCTGCGATTTGGAGAAGAACCTCTTCTACGTAGTGAGAACAAACTCCGGGTTAAGAACATTACAGGCACCACTACGCCCTTCCTTTGGGGATTTATGTCCACAGCTTATACTGACAAGGACAGAGACAGCTGAAACAGAATCATCCAGGGATAGAGACCTGGACAGAAAGAAGATCTGTGAATTGCTGTACCCCTCATCTAGTCAAAATCCATTGTCACTTTGTTTCCAGTTTCTAACAGCAGCTAGTAGTACCCTAGTTACATACATACCCTTGTTACATTGTTTTATCTAAATTTGACAGAATTTTTATTTGCTGTGTGAAGTGAAAGAAACTAGATATTGTGTGATATTACTAACAGCAACTGCTACCAAAAACAATGTGTTAGGTATCCATATACATAGTACTATTCTAACAGTTTAATAAGCAGTATCTCATCTAATTCTCACAGCAACCCTATGGGGGAGATACTATTACTGACCATACTGAAGTGCTAAAAATCTGAAGGCCAGAACAGATTTAAAAAAAAATCCCTATTCGAATCTACTGGCTACATCCTACAGTCCCTGATCTTAGTCTGTGAATTGCTTGTTTTTGTTAAGAATTTTTTTCTAAGTCTTTCCATTTTTATTACAAATTCATCATGTCTTTTCAGATGTATACCAAGTTTTAGAACATGAATTTTCAGAATCCAGTCATGTCTCTACTACTTGGGGATGTTTTGATTGATGCTCTTCAATATTAAAAGCAAAGTCCAAATAACTATCTTGCTTGTTTAATTGGATTAAATTAAAATACATCATATTGTTTGAGTAGGGAAAAACTGTGGCATGGATTTGCCCGGTCAAAGGACACATACATTTTTGTTTTGTTTTCATTCTTAATTATGTACTTCCAAATAGGCACAATTGCTTTCAAAGCTTGTTAAGAAAGACAAAGGGAACAAAGTTGGCTGTTCTTTGTGAACCGCTTTCTGCCTGCGGGTATTCATGTGTGTTTACATGCCCAGACTGGAGACAATCTGCTCAGCTCAGAAAGAAGACCCTGTTTTCAAACGGTGATTGATGTAGAACAGAATAATAGGAATCCCCAATCAACACCGAGCTACGGCCCCACACCAGCACTCACCGAGTTCCTGAGCTCTTATTACATCAGACCTGCTGACGCAACTCCAGAGTACATTCATGCCACCTCCGTTGTGGAAAAGGTGGGTCATAAGCAAAGCTGGCCCTCTAGTGCTTGGACGCTTGTCTTTGCACTGGATTCTTTAAAAATTAGGATTTCCATTATTTAAGGGCGTGGTAAGCCAACGCGGTGTCGTGAGACCTCGCCTGAACATATTCTAGCATTTTCCTCTTTCACGTCACTCTGTTGCAGTGATTTTCTACAAAGAACAGACGATCTACATTTTCTTTTTTTTTTTTTTATGGGCCTCACTGCCCTCTGGTGGTTGTGGGAGCCACCCAGTGCCGCTCCTGAGAGACGCCGCTGGATTTGAACCGCCAAGCCCATGGGCTGCAGTCCCACACTCAACCACTTACGCCCCCAGGGCTCAGCCCTGCGATCTACATTTTCAATCTTCAATATTAGAAAGCAAAATAAAAACTGGAGCTAGCCCCATGCTGGACCTTAGAAGCCGGTGCCATATAATTTGATAACAACAAGCAGCTCAAGAGAAAAGGGTACAGAAAAGGAGTCACCCACATTCAAATGAGAGCTGGCAACAGGCCCGCCTGTCTCACCTTAGTGAGAGTCTTAGGCTCCAAGTGTGATGTTTGCTATGTATTTGCAAGGCCGGCAGTAAACTGGATTGTGACTGTTCATGGGGAGACATGTATCAGCAGGTGAGAAAGTACGAATACTATGCCAAGGCCCTTTGAAGCTGAAATTTTCATATCTAGGAGCGACGGCTTCCCCATGAATTTCAATGAACTGAAATAGAAGTCCGCTTCCTCTTTCTCACAGGTTCAAACTACACAGCAGAACAACACAGCCTCACAGCCCTTGTTTGGAGCTGGCGCAGAGTCCTGTGCTGCCGTGTTGACCAAGCTCATCTTGCAGGGACAGATAAGAGAGTTAAAAGGAAAATATGCCAGTAAATAAACATGCACCGAACACAATGGAAAACAACACTGATCAAGAAAGGGCTATTCCATACAGGAAAATAAGGACTATGAAGATAAAATACCCCAGAAGGTTCAGGGGATGGGAAAATGATAATAATTATAATAATAGAAGATGGAGAAATGAACTAGTTGGCCAAAGTTTCAACCTTTGCGTCAATAACCTCAGGCCCTCCTGCACCAAGATAAACCAGCACACGCACACAGTATTCTGGCTGGCTCTTGTCCCAGTCCGTGCAATTTGGCACATCTGAGGTTCAACCAGGCCCTTAAGGAAAGAGGGAAGCCATGAACAGAGGATGTAGACTCTTCAACAAAGTCCTGCCCAGTCCATTCAAATGAGCTGAGAGAGGCTCATTTGTTTTCTGCTTCACGTAGAAGTAAATAGTATTCAAGCCTGGTTAACCCACGGAATTCATGTGGGCTCTCAGGCCACAAAGAAGTCATCAGAATTCCCTGGATTTAGAAACTTACCTAGGGCATGGCTACAGCTCCGACAGGATTCTGTAAGACTGACAATTATTTGCTGCAGGTCAGCCCTGGGGGGAGTAGGAGAGGGATTGGGGTTTTTCCAGCCATTACATTTACAAGACTCCTCAGCCTGAAAAGGGAATAAAGAGAGAGAGAGAGAATTATGTAACAGGCAGCCTCAGACCGAATGTTTTGCATGAGAACAATACACACTAGTTCTGTGATAGCTCTGCCCCCCACCCTGCTACCAGCCCTCCCCACTGAAGTTTTGTGCAAATGTACAAAAAATGAGAAGGGGGGTGGGGGGTGGCTGGTATTTGATTTGCATGGCTTTGTCTTTTTTGTCTTTTGTTTTTCTGCCAGCGAAGAGATAGGCAGCAGCTTAGAAAGCTGATACCCCCCCAAGCCAGGGAGCATGCAGTGGCCAACTCCAGGGGGCCACCAGAAAAGCTTTCCAAAGTGATAAGCCAAGTTCCTGAGGTCCTACAAACATCAACTGGCCCCTCACCAACACCAGCACTTGCCAACCACAGGGCTTCTCTGCAAGGCTGGCTAATGGACAAGAAGGCAAATCACCCGAACTCAAAGACTGAACCATCTCCATGATGGGGGGCCTGGGCAGCACATTTGGAGAGTCCTCCGAATCCTTTGTGAGCTCCCAACTTTAAAAACAAGGACATCCTCGTCAGATAAAGTCTGGAATTTCCACCTAGGCATAACTCTCCACTTTCACATACTATAAATATTCCTGAACATTTTCCACAAATTCATCAGGCGGCCCTCCCAACTTACAGGCCAAAAGGCTTTTTGTGGTCTTAGGTTAGGAAGTGGAAGAGAGGCGTAGACAGCGAGCAAGTGTTACATAAAGCTTCTTTGCAGATGAAGAGGAATCAGGAAGAAAGGCCCGACAATCGACGTCCAAAAAGCAGTGCACACTCCCAGTATCTTCATGGTCTGACTCACAACTAACTCACCATGAGAGTGGGATAGCCCAGACAGCATTCTGCTTTAGTATGTGAGGGGCCATTGCTATGAGTTGGGGAGCAGATCAGTAGCAACTTGTGGTTGTTGGTACTATCAAATCGGTCCTGCTTCAAATCCCCCTCTGCACAACAGAAGGAAACACTGCCTGGCCCCGTCTGCCCCATCCTCAGATTTACTGTGATGCTCGATCCCAGGGTTGCAGCTGCTGTGAAAAGGTCAGAGTGAGAGAAGTCTGCTTATGAAGATCCCTTGAATCAAGCACCACCCTTCCCCACCTCTGACCATTTCTCACATTCCCCCCAGCTACTACGGGGCTGGGGAACATAGGGAAAGAGAAAGGTGCTTGCTATTCAACAATTCCAAAACCTGAAATCCCCAACTAGTTGCCCAAGTCCCCCTGACAGGGCAGGTGTCTGCACTTGGGCTAGAGATGGTCCGCAAGTCCTCTGCAGAGAATGGAAAGGCCTGAGCCCACATTCTTGAGACGGTCGTTCTGAAGGACTCAATCCCAACCAATCATCCTGGCAATCTTTGTAAAAACTCAAATCCCCCTCATTTATAATGATATCATTTTTAGTTCCTTTGATGCCTGATCCCTGATCCCTTTAACACCTCAGAGTCACACAGACTGATGTGTTTCTTCCATGTGGGCTTTGTTGCCTCTGAGCTAGATGGCCACTTGTTTACTTTCAAGCCTTTAAGACCCCAGATGCTACATCTTTTGATAGCCGGGCATCATCAGCTTACTTCGCGACATTTGCTTCTGTATACATTTGTCCTCAGTGATCATATCAGGAAGGTGGGCACACCATATTATGATTGTTAGTTCTTTGAAGTCTGATAACTGATCCCTTTGACACCTCATGGTCATACAAGCTGGTATGTTGCTTCCATGTGGGCTTTGTTGCTTCTGAGCTAGATGGTGGCTTGTTTATTTTCAAGTCTTTATCTTCAGTGATCGTGTCAGGAAAGGGAGTATCATGAAATGCCAATTAATAGAACAAAGTGTTTTTGCATTGAGGAAGTACTTGAGTGGAGGTCTGCTGTCTTAATACTAACCCTAGAAGTATATGCACATAGATCTACTTCTCCATCATCATATATAAATATGTCCACCTATGTACATTATAAATGAGGTGGAGTACAGATGGGGAAACAAAGCCCATCAATGGGTGAAGCGACATCCCCTTACAGAGGAATTGCAGGGAGATGAGCCAGCAGTCAAGGTACAGTGTAGCAACAATGAAATATGCAACTTTCATCTAGTTCTTAAATGCTTCCTCCCACCATCATGATCCCCCTTCTACTTTACAAATCCAGCTAGACCCGGGGAAGTATGCTGAAGCCTGTAACACGGGTCATTCGGGACAGATGATCCCTTCAGGATCAGTGGTGAGAGTGGTGATACCAGGAGGGCGGAGGTAAGGTGGAATAGAAAGGAGGAACTAATTGCAGGGATCTACATATAACCTCCTCCCTGAGTACAGACAATAGGGAAGGGGGTGAAGGGACACATCAGACAGTGTACGATATGACAAAAAAATGACAATTTATAAATTATTAAGTGTTCATGAGGAAAGGGAAGTGGGGAGAGAGGGGAAAATATGGGGAGCTGATACCGGGGGCCTAAGTAGAAGGAAGATGTTTCAAGAATGATGATGGCAGCAAATGTGAAAATGTGGTCTGCATACAATTGATGTATGTATTGATCCTGATAAGAGTTGTATGAGCTCCCAATAAAATGATTTATTTAAAAAAAAAAGCCAAGCTCACTGCCATCTAGCCGATTCTGCCTCACAGGTACAGGTACAGGTACAGAACAGAGCAGCACTGTACTTGGTGAGTGCCCAGACAGTAACTCTCTATGGAGACAGGATGCCTCGCTTGTCTTTCTCCCTCCCTGTGGCTGCTGGTCTTGAACTGCTGACCTTGTGGTTAGCAGCCCAGCACGGAAACCAGTCATCTGTTTTAGGAATGGAGGAAACTGCCCCGATTGGGGAACCACATCTCACCTAGTAAAAAAACAGCCACTTTCAGGGACTCTTGGCTTTCCTGGGCCATTAGCCTGATCCAGCTACCCTATACTGAAGGGCCTTTGTCTCGAGAAAGAAAAATGATGACACTTCAAGTCCCAGCAAGCCAATGAAATACAGCAAGGCTACCTGTTAGCGGAATGGGGACTGGGGTGAGGGACAGAAATAACCAAAATTCGGGTTTGGAGAACTGTATTTAAAGCGGAAGAACTAATGTGCATATGGATTCTTTCATTCACCAAATATAGATTATGTGATAGATATTATAAATTGATATTTTGAAGGCCTACTGCATGCCACATATTTCTATTAGGTATAGGTATAAAAGCCAGAAAATAAAATGGAATCAAAACAGACCCCCACTGCCACTAAGTCGATTCCCACTCAGAGGGACCCTAAGCAGGGTGGTTTCCAAGGTTGTCAATCTTTTGAGAAACAGCCTCATCGTTCTTCCTAAGAACAGCTAGTGGGTTTGAACTGCCCACCCTGTGGTTAGCAGTCCATCAGGTGACAACTCCACCCCCTGGGAACACACATCTCTGCCTTCTTGGAGTTCAGTGGGGGCTGGGATCTTGTTGAGAGGGTAACATTCTAACATAGACATGAAGGAAAGGGGTGCCTGCCTATGCAGATCGCTGGTGGAAGAGTGTTCCAGGCAGAGGGACCAGCCAGGACTTGGCTTATTCAGCAAACAGCCCAAGGTTAGAATGGTTAGAGCAGGGTGACTAAGGGGTTGTAACCTAGGTAAGTGAGGGCAGAAGGGATCCTAATCAGAACTTTAGCTTCACTACTCGATCTATTCTCTCCTCTCAAGGCTGAAAATGGGGGTGGGAAGAGAACAGAGGACATGAGACAAGATAGCTCCAAAATCCTTTCTTGCGTTGGTCCTTTTCCTTTAATCATCAGGGTCACGTATTTCCACTTTGTTTAATGAACACTAAGTGCCCGGGAGAGTAAGCTCAGGTCTGCGTCTGGAAGACCAAACCATAGCTCTTCACCGTGGACAAAGTTTGAGTGGCATTCTCTCAGATGCCCATGCTCCTTGGGAATAGAAGCTTGCTCTGCATGTGGAAGGTGGGTGGACAGAATGCAAAGGGAGAGGAAGAAGAGCAGAGAATCAAGCCTTTCCCACTCTCTCACTGCACCTTCTCCCTATTTATTCTGCCAACTGAACACCTACTACATGCCAATCACAGCGCCGGGAACTGAGGACCCAAAAAATCTCTTTTCTTGAGAACGAAAACACATCCTGTGTCTTGGAGGCACACTAGAATGATTGGCCAGTGTCCACCTCCCGACCAATTCAATGACATCCAAAAGACAGCCGAGACCAACGGGCATCTTTGACCTATAAGAGGGGAAGGTAGTAATATTCACCCACTGCCCTCAATTCCACAGAAGCCCTAGGAGTGGAGTGGGTACAAGCTGGGTTGTTAACTGCCAGGTCAGTGGTTCAAAAGGACCAGGTGGTCCACGGAGATCAAGGGAGCTGTCTACTCTTGCAGAGAGTTACAGCCTCGTGAGTTCTACTCCATCCTCTGAGGCTGCTCTCAGGCAGCGTCCACTCGATGGCAGCGAGTTTGGTTTCCTGGTCTGACACTCAGTTCTGATCAGGGCGACTCCGGAGGACAGAATAAAAGGGACCCAGAGAGTAGGGGTGCTCCATACATTGATTTTGATCTACTTGTCCATCGCAAACATCGTGTGGGTAGATCGCATGGCATTAAAAAATGACGTGGGCTGGGGAGGGTGGGAACTCAACCGACGCGTTAGGGTTTAGGTGAGGGTTGGTGTTAGACTTAGGGATATGGTTAGGGCTGGTTTTAGGGTTAGACTGAAGAGAGTTAAGTTGACCTTCATTTTTGAGGACCCCAGCTATAGAGTTTGCAAAGCTGTAGTCTACCACATCCCTGACGTTCACCACTGAGCCACCATGGGATCCTGAACTAGGAGTGTTGTTGTTTTGTTTTTAACAAAACAATATTCTAAGAGGCTGTCCAGTAGCAGGGCTTTTCACCTGGGAAGAGAGCAGGGGAAGCAGTTCATATCAGAAGGCTGAAAGCACACACACACACACACAAGCACACGCTGAACACACCTCTTGTCACAGAATACTGCACAACTCAATAGGCTCTTCAAATTATAGGTGGCACAAGATTAGGGACTTCCAACTGAAGCCAATGATCAGTCCATTTAAAACACACAAGCTCAGCCAAGGAGTCCATTCCAACCCAGGGCGAATCTCCATGTTTCAAAGAAGAACTGTGCTTCCTAGATGTTCAGTGGCTACAGTCTGCCTGGAAGGAGCCCAGGGGGCTAAAGCACTCAACTACTAACCTACTGGCTGATGGTTCAAATCCACCAGGGGAGAGTGCGGCAGCACTTAGCTTCCCCAAAGAAGACAGTCTAAGAACCCATGGGACAGGTGCTACCATGTCCCATAGGGAAGTTTGGAGTC
Organism: Nesogale talazaci; assembly: GCA_004026705.1. Lineage (NCBI taxonomy): Eukaryota > Metazoa > Chordata > Mammalia > Afrosoricida > Tenrecidae > Nesogale > Nesogale talazaci. The sequence continues at coordinate 30,817 of PVJH01015688.1, read as the reverse complement.
AAAAATCAACTCAAGAGCAATGGATTCAAGAGTGAATCCTTAGGGCTAAGCCCCGGTGGCGTAGTGGTTGTGCGCGGGACTGCGGCCCACTGGGATGGAGGTTCAATTCCAGCTCACAGGAGCAAAGGCTGGGCCTCCTACTCCCACCACCAAAAGGCAGTGATGCCTTAAAAAAAAAAAGAGTGAATCCTTAGGTGGCACAAAGAGTGAAGTGCTACTGGGTTACACATGTACAAGTTGTTGAATCAGAGGATGCTTTGTTGTGTATGTTTTTGCCGCCATGGAAAAAATAATTGCAAGAATAACAGTGAGTACAAGGAAGAAGATATTCTAAATTTGATTGTGGTGATGATTGTACACCTGTTCCTGATGTGACTGAACTATCAAATTCTAAGATATGTGGATGAAGTGTCAAAAAAAGCGGTTAGAGAGAGAGAGAGAGAGAGAGAAGTGCTAGACAGCAAAACAAAGGGCTGCAGGTCTGAATTCACCCATGGATGCCTCGGCAATCTGCCCCCAAAGGGCCTTTGTAAGTTAAATAACCACCACCGTTAACCTCCTTAGGAGCACAATGATTGTCTGCACACAGGGGTCATCAGGAGTAGAATCGCCTGGACTGTGATTTATCTTATCAAAGCAGACCTTCAGGTCTTTCTTTTGCAACAAGACTGAATGCATCTGAATCAAGCACCTTTCAACTGGCACAAACCAATTGTGCCTCCCCGGGACCTAAAGCAAAGGCGCGGAGCAGGAGAAAAGAGAAGAAGATGACCCCCTCTGTGTCCTGAATCCTCCTCGATACTTCAGGGAAAACATGCGTGATTTAAAATTGTTAACCTATCACTATGAACAAATGCATTCTAAATAACATCACCTTTGGTTTTTGTTTGTTTTTTGAAGTCAGGATATGGAGTGTGAGCTAGATTGAAAACAGCCTAAAATAGGAAGTACTTTAGAATGGAGCCACATAGGCGGTACATACCTATTCTTCCTGAAACTACCTAGCAAATAGCTTCCTTGCAACGTTCCCTGACAGTCTTCTAGAAAGAGGCTGGGCCTTCCTAAGAACTACCCTGTGCTTTTCAGATATATTACTTTCCTCAGACTCTGGCAGAGCAAAGGGGGCCAGCGATGGAGAAAAGGAACCAAAAGATAAGGGAGAGGAATGTATCTGTCGCAGGAGCAGCCCACCAACTCTCTCTTAGAGAAGAGGCATTGCTGAGGACCCTTTCCCACCCACGCCCTGCCCTCACCAACCCACAGCAGCCACCCGGGAATGAAGGCCTGGGCAGCAGGGGTTCAGGTCAGAATGGTTGGACAGGACCCGGTGGCAGTATTCGAACCTGTGGCCAAGAGAGGAGGCTTTGTAAGTTAGATAACTGTGACTTCCATGCAACTCAACATTGATGAGCTGTGTGAGCCCTGGGTAGGTCACTCAGCTAAGTTTCAGTTTCCCAACCTATAAAACAGGCATAAAAATAACAATTCCACTAGGTTGCGGGGGTCATTAATAATAAATGTGGGCAGGCATGAGCTACATGGAAATCATAATAGGGGTGATGATGGCTCTGAGGAAGATCATATGCCTGGATTATCCTCTCGGGTATAGGCTGAGCTGATTACAGACAGCTTCGTTTGGTGTATGTATGTGAGTGTGTGTGTGATTTCATTTTTTCAAAAGCAGAAGGGGTTTCTTTCCAAAGGTAAACCCAAGAGCATTGATCAGCCCAGAGCACAGGGGAGAAGGGAGTGGCAGGTTTGAAAACAAAGAAAATACCAATCAGTCGGGTTGTCAAGTAAAAGCCAGAGCCACCACCGAGGGGTCTGCTGCTTGTACCAAAGGGGGACATGGGTTTGGAGGGCCATGCAAGGCTAGGCCACGAGGGGAGGTAGGCGACAGCCAGCCTTCGGGGACTTCCCTTCAGCTTTCTCTGTGCTAGTGAGCCTGCTCTAGTTTGGTTTTGGGAGATGCTAGCCATCAGCCGAGCATTTTACAAAGAATAAAATGTCAGAGATCAATGGCAAGAAGGGACAAGAGCATTCGAGGCTGGTGCTAAAGAGATATAGGCGATTGGGGAGTGGCGGTGGAAATGGTTGGGGTCTTCAAAGAGTTTTCCCAATTTTCCCAAGACAGATGGTGCTGCTTTAGGAAAAGCTGGTCTTCTCCATGGTGCCCAGGAACTCCTGCTCACTGACCTTCCATGGTCATCCCAATCCGCTTCATCGATCATCGCCTGCACCTCTGAGATTCTTGCCCAACTCCTTGGCCATGCATTTCAGATCTCTAAAAGAGCTCATGCTGGTTTCTTCATCATGGAAGAGCTTGAAGGCCTTCACGATTTCCACTTCAGTATCTTTCTTTGACATTGTCTGCGTCATCACGGCCAGAAAGTCACCCAAGTTTATCTTCCCTGTGCCTTCTTTGTCAACTTCATCGATCACTGTCTTGAGCTCCTTCTTCTCGGACTTGAAGCCCAGGGCTCTCTTGGCATTTGGGGTGGGGGGGGGGGGCATCACTACCCTTTGGTGGGAGAAGGCCCAACCTTGCTCCTGGCGAGCTGCTGCTGGGTATGAACCCTCTTGGCATTTTGACACAGAGGGTGGCCGGTTCATCTGCATCAAAGAGATCACAAGTTTCGTGGATCTCCTGCTTCTGGTCTGGCTGACTCTGGGCTTAGAAGGCACCCTCTCCCACTGGGAAGTTAATGGCATGCCCGCCTTCTTAATGTTGAAGGCGACCTCAGAACAACCCCACGGGGTGGTGTTACAGCAACAAACATACATCCTACAGACAGCCCTGTAAACCCTGGAAAACTACGGGAGTCAAGGGGGTCCTAATGGAGCAGGGAGGAGAGAGCTTATCTACCAAACACAAGATCCACGGTTCAAACCCACCAGGTGGTCCAAGGATCAGGATGAGGCAGTCTGCTTTTATACACATGGACAGGCTCAGAAACCCTATGGCCCTTCTGCCTAGGGAGGCAGAATGGAGGGGCAGTGGGTTTGGTCTTTTTTGTTCTGTGGATACACTGAGAAACTAGGTAGATGATGAGAGAGGCTAGAAACAGAGAAGGGGGAGAGGATATTCACATTATATTTGAACTAAATTCTTCTCCACTGTATCGAAGACTCTCATGCTGAAAAAAAAAAAAGGAAGCTCATATTGAAGACTTTCTTGCCCCCCAAAAAAGTGGACTCATCTGGGGGGAGAAATTAGTTTCAGAAATATTCTAAGAAAAGTAACAAATATTCTGAATAAATCAGGAGGATAGAAAGAGGAGTGGGAAACCATGTCCTCATCATACACCATAATCAGGGTTTCGGAACCCCCACGATAATACCGCCAGTCCCATGCCTCTCACCAAGGCTCCAGCCACCAAGTGACAAGCATGCACTTTGGGGAGAAGACAAGGAGGATTTTTCAGAGAAACAGATCTTATCTCCATTCTGGCAAGAGACTTCATGCCATTGGTCAAGAAAGAAAAATGTGTGCCCTTCTTGTCTGAACAGCAAAATAATAATGGCCATGCCCACTGGGTTGATAAATGGGTGACACAGCTTATAGCGGGCAGATGTGGAATAATGAAGTCTTATCCTCTCCCCACTCAATTCAAAATGCTGAGTCCCGAATGTTAAGCACGTTAGATGACTCGTGATGGAGGCGCGTGGTGAATTCCACCAGCAATAAACACTGCTCCTTGAAAGTGGAACTGAATAAAGGGCTACTCTTTTAAAATGGGACAATTTTTGCATTCTTCCAGGGACTTCTGAGAGTCTAGGAGCTTTTCGACAGTGGAATTTTCCTTTTCTCATTCAGAAGAATGGAGACGTTTCCCTAATACGTAGAAAGTTCTCTGGACACGAATTATATGAAAGGAGGGCAAGAAGAGAGAAGATAGAAGAAGAGAGTGGGGGATGCAAAACATCAAGGATGGTGGCATTTCTTTCAGCCACGCTAACACTGAACTCTGCCGTGCAATAGGGCGGCTGTGTGGCTGAGCCAGGGAAATGAGCAAGGCTAGAGATGTAGCCCAGAAGAAGGAAAAGAAAAAAATAAAAGGTAAAATATCTCATTCATAATCTTATTATGAAAAAAAATAATTTTATTATGCCAGGAGTATGTTGCAATAAAACTATTTTGGATACATGGATTATGCAAAACATTGCAATTAATTAACACGCCAATTACATTTCACTTGGTATTCTCCCCCAACCCCTTTTAAACATAGCTACTTCAAGAATTTAAATTATGCCTGTGACTCATATTATATTTTGCTGGGCATCCATGCACTAAAGTTTAAAGGGAGTCCACCCACAAAGTCTGAACCTTCACTCTGCACAAAACGCTCTCAGGACCCCCCCTAGGGTTCTAAGTAGTGAAAGATATAAGCCATTGAGATCTGTGGGACTCTTAAATTTGGCTAGTTTGGGGAAGGCAGGATATACAAAAGTACGTCCTGCTGGTGGATTTAATCCATGGGACATCTGCAGACTTAAGAGTAGATACAATGTGGAACTCACTGTCAGATCTGCTAAAGAACATGCGCCCCCAAAACCAAACTCACTGCCATTGAGTCAATCCCAACTTAAAGCACCTGGATAGGGCGAAGTAAACGGCCCCTGTGAGTCTCTGAAACTGTTACATTCTTACAGGAGTAGAAAGTCTCATATCTTTACCTAGTGGTGGTTTCCAACTGTGGATGCTGTGGTTAGCAGCCCACTGTGTTGTCCCCTAGGATGCCAAGGGCCCTAAAGAGAGCATGCACACTAGAGCCTTTGTATAAAAGGAAACAGATGTCGCATGTCACTGTCCTTGACTGCTACAGGCAACAAGACATTTTCTGCCAAGCACTTCAGGCTGCTACTACCCTGCCCTTTTCCCCGACCCTCATCTCCTGCGCCAGATGTTCAGGCTTGGCTGGTGCTCTGTAAGATAAAAGGTCTCCCCTTCACCACACCTTTCCCAAGTCTCTCTGTAATTAGGCAAGACAGCTGCGATCTCAGAGAACTCCCAGGGGGGTTGGCCTTGCAGCTTCGACAAAGTAGCAGCTGAAGGGCAACATTTCAGGGAACTGAGCTGCCAAGCCAATTATTGCAGCACCTCACAAGCCAGGCATGAGGAGCGGAAGGCTGCCCAGATTGCTTCATCTCCCCTAAGAGCAAGTCTCTGCAGACGTGGCAGAACCAAAAAGAAAGAAAAAGCCACTGTGCTGCTTTTGACAGACCTTGGAGAGCAGGAGTTTGTCCCAAGAGCAGCCAGGATTAGAGGTCAGGTCTTTTGTCAGAATAGGCACAAGTCAAGGTGGATGATGAGAAAGAAGTTAAACTGGATAAACAAGCTGCCATGACCTGAAAGACAGTCAGATCAAGAGAGCAGGGCGCTTCCAGTTCATGCTACGTCAAGGAGAGCAGGGGGTGTAAAGCCACTTGGGCAACACCAGAGGGGCAGGAGAAAGACGTGTGAACCGTCCAGCAGGATTCTGGCATGTTGAAAGTGTCAAGAAGTCATTATTTCCTGGGAATTCTAACTTGGTGACAGGGATGACCCCACAACAGGGACATACTGAATGAAGATTATGGAGTAAAACTACAAAACCCACATGTCATAAATAAATTCACTATCCAAGTGAACTTTTACAGTTGCTCCTATCTCACTTTGTGTGAAGGGGGCCTTGACTGCCCCAAGGCTATGACAAGGTAAGAGATGTGCCTGAGAGTGCTCATTACCTAACCCTGAGAACCACATAGTTTTGCTTTGGCAGATACTTGACCCCATAGTTGGGAATGGGGATGACCTCATTAATTACCATATATACTAGAGTATAAGTCAACCCGAATATCAGCCAAAGCACCTAATTTTACCACAAAAACTGCATTAAAAATGTGCTGTAAAACTCAGCTTGTACACAAGTATATAAAGTATATGCTGTCTGGTGGTGTAGAGGTTAGACAGGAGGCTGCCCATTGCAGTCAGCAGTTCAAAACCACCAACCACCCCACAGGAGAAACACGGAGCATTCTACGGGTTACAGTCTCAGAAACTCACAGGGGCAGTTCCACCCTCTCCTGCAGCGCCGCCATGAGGCGGCCTCAACTCGTTGCCAGGGAGTGGCTTCCTGGTCCAGGGAGAACTTGCCATTAAGCCAGCGGCCATCTAGTTGATTCCGACTCACGCAAGACCGTGTGTGTCAGGGAAGAACTGTTCCCATAGGGTTTCACAGCTGTCATCTTTCAGATGTAGACAGAGGTCTGTCTACATCTGAAAGGCGTGTGGGTCGATCGGAACCGCCACTCATGATTCGCAACGAACCTTCTGTACCATCCAGGGACTCCTGGGCAAAAGCAGAAAGGCTTAACACTCAAGGATCCAAACCACCTGGTGGTAGTGCTTCAGACTGTCGCATGGCGCTAACCGAAAGGGTGGACGATCACAAATGTTGACAAGGATGCTTGTTGTTGGTTTGAGGTCGGTTTTATCATTTTAAGAAAATAAGTGGTGCAGTTACCATCACAATCCACTTTTATTATATTTTATTTATTTATTTATTTATTTTTGTGTGTGTGGCATCACTGCCCTGGTGGGAGGAGGAAGTCCAGCCTTGCTCCTGGAGAGCTGCTGCTGGATTTGAACCGTCAACCCTGTGGGCCACAGTTCCGCACACAACCATCACGCCACCGGGGCTCAGCCCACAATCCACTGTTGGAACATTGTCATCACCTCCCAAAAGAGAGTCATGTTCACTCAAGCTTCACTCCCATCCCCAGTGGGGGTCCACCACTTGCTTTCTGTGCCAATCAATTCCTTTTTCTGGTCATCCATATGAATGCCTACAATAGGCATTGCTTCCCACTTCTTTTTTTTTTTTGGGGGGGGGGCATCACTGCCCTCAGGTGGTGGGAGTAGGAGGCCCAGCCTTTGCTCCGTGGAGCTTGGAATTGAACCTCCATCCCAGTGGGCCGCAGTCGCGCGCACAACCACTATGCCACCGGGGCTCAGCTTTTCCCACTTCTTATCCTAATGATTTTAACGTTTATCCATGTGGTGTAAGCCTGCATCAGTATTTCATTATTTTTTAGAGTGGATATTATCTGGTATGACTATAACACTCTTGTTCTGTGTTAGTGTATATAGCAGTTGATGGACATTGAGACTTTTCCCTATTCTTTGGCTATTATTAATAATTCTGCTGTGGACAGCTATGTGCAAGTGTTTACATAGATTAGTTTTCATTTGCCTTGATTAGATCCCCAGGAATGAATTTTCTGGAATGTATGGTAAATCCATGTGTAACTTTTAAGAAATTGCCAAAGTGATGTTTAGAGTCACCAACCCTCTTACCTCCTCCCTCCATCAGCGATGTTTGGTGGGATCCCCATTTCTCCACATCCTTGTCAACATTTGTGATTGTCGACTCTTTCTAATATAGCCATTTGACAGCTCAGAGCTCAGGTGGTGTAGTGATTATGAGCTGGGTAATTCACAAGGTCAGCAGTTCAAAACTACCAGCCATTCCGAAGGAGAAAGACAGGGCTTTCGCCTTTCAGAGAGAGTTACAATCTGGGAAGCTCACAGGGGTGGTTCTACCCTGTCCTATTGGGCTGCTGTGAGTTAGCATGGACTGCATGGCAGTGAGAAAGTAAGCTTCAATAAAACTGGCATGATTTTGCTGCTGCTGCTGCTGCTGCTGTGGTAAGATGATGTGGCGGTTACATAATCCGTCAACTCGAACAAAGGGCTGGAATCTAGCTTGCCAATCTGGTCATAACCGATGGTGCCTCTGTGTGGAACTGGCCTTCTCCTGAGAATCCTGGGAACTCTGGTCTTCCTCCCTGGAGGCGGGACGCATCTCTCTCTCTGTGCTTCACCTTCCTGTGGACCAACCACATGGTGCCACACTGATGCCAGCCAGAGCCCCAGAGATCTTTCACTGCCACTGGATTCACAAGACTTTTTTCCTCCACGGGTCTGTATCATTGCATATACTACATGAAGTCTGAATAGCAATTTATAGACTTGTATCTGACATCTGGGCTAATATCAGACTTAGGGATTGATTGATCAGGATTGGGCTGGGATGTTCTCTCTTTATACAATTACTGTTTGATTTCAAACTCTCTCTTAAACACATGAGTGCTGTGCATTTCTTTCTCTAGCCAATCTGGACTGCCACAGATGGCAAGAACCACTGGTAACTAATTATCACTTCAGAGAAGTGTTTCCAGCAAACTTTCCTACAAAAGTATATCCCCAAACCGAGACCTGGTTTTTCCTTATCTACTAAAAAACCAAAACCAAAAACAAAAAAAACCATAATAAACTACAAGAGGAGCGACGAAAAAGATCATCATATAAACATCATGAAACTCCATCTTCGCCCCAGAACTATTTCTGAACTATTAAGGAAAAGAAGATTGGCTCCAGCTGGCCACACCTCCAATGGAGGAATCGGTCTCAGCAAAAGAGCACAGGATGGGAATACATGAGTCATCAAGCAGGCTGCCCTGAAACAATTAAATACACTCATAATAAAAACTGATGTTCCTGGTATCCGTCTCAGTCTCCCCATCGCTTAACGCCTTTGACTTCCTGACATCCCCCCTCACAGCACTTCACAAATTCTTCTAAGCCAAATGAAACTCAAAACAGAATTCAGGTACGGCAAGTCTAATGCCCCCTGGAGGTGGGCAGGAGCCACTGTCAGGGCTTCAGGAGGGTGGGGGAAGGGGGCCAACTTTCCTGTTGGCGGTTAAGAGCGAAGAGAGGCAAAGAGGGTCTGGAGGGAGAGACCTTCCATCTTTATCCGCTGCCCGCTGGCATTCTGAACAGTGGGCTTTTCTTCCCCACCCCACCCCACCCCACTCCCCGTTAGTTCTGCACATGGACCATGATGGTAACATTTTAAATCCTCTTGGAAACAACACCTGGAACACGGGCACCCACACCTGGAGTCAGCTTGCAGAGGAGTGACCCCAACAGCAGGTTTTCCCTCTCTTTGGAAGTGTGAGGTTTGAGCGGTGGGGGTGTAATTTAGAGCAAGATGTCTCACACTTTAATCCACTCCAGCATTGCCTGGGGTTCTTGTTAAATACAGACTGAGAGTCGGCAGGTCTGGAGAGGGACCTGCGCTCGAGGTTGCCTCTCTTGAGCCTCTAGGTGACAGCGACCTGCAGGCAGGTTGTAGCAATCGCGCTGAGCTGCAAACCCTCTCGCAGGGTGAGAGATGATCAGGGAGCTGCCTGTCAAAGCACCTCTCTCCTCCCTGGGTTAATTTTAGCTTTCCATATTGAGATTAGATGCAGTAGGACTTCCACCTGGCTCATTTCCCATGTGAGTCACACACACACACACACACACACACACACTGACAATGTGCACTTCCATCCCACATACACAGACTCAGAATCAGCATTACAGTCAACTGAGATCAATTCTGACTTATCTCTGAGGGAGGGGTGAGCCAGAATGAACAGGTTTACTATAGTTCTGAAATTTAAATAGTTCAGCAAAACTTCCTAGGAACTCGGATTTTAAAAATCTGGCCACTTTCAACACATGTGACAGCAAGAAGAAAACTGCACATAGTAGGGTGAATAGAGGGCCTGTCCCCTTGGGGAGAGGAATGTTGCCTGGAATTGAGTGTGAAAAGAGAACTAGGAGAGAGACAAGGTAGCCAGTGAAATAATTCAGTTGTGTCTCTGGAAATATTAATTCAGAGGGCCATTTGGCCCCCAAAGGCCAACTAGAATATCACACACACACACACACACACACACACACACACACACACACACACAGGTTCCAGGATCTAGAGGGGCGATGGAAATCAGGAGAGTAATGACCTACATAAAAACCCAGGTATAAACTCATTCATGGCTTCTCTTCATCTCTGAGTTCTTCATCCAGCCTCTAAGGAAGCTGGGGCATTGGCCAGCATTCACAGCAGCCCAGACTGGAGGTAGTCCTGGTGTGGGAACAGTCCAGTACGGTCAGTCCAGACTGACGTGGTCCAGAGACCTACAACCCTCAGGTCTTGCAATGGCCCCCAGTACTTCCAAGCCTTTCATTTCACCTTCCTGAGAAAAGGAAACAAAAGCAACAAACACTCCCCCAACCCCTCCTTTCTGACTCCTCACCCTCCCCTATGTAAGGCACTTTCCTTCAAAGCTTTGGGGCTCTGATTTCTATGCAAGCAGTTTGCCATGCCTTTTCTAGGAATCCACTGGGTGGGTTTCAAACCATCAATCTTTAGAGTAGTAGTCAATGGCAAAGTTTGTGTCACCCAGGGACCTTACCTGACCCCCCCACCACCTCCCTTTCCCCCCAAGGCCTCAAGAGGCTCTGAAAGTCACCAGAATGGGGGGAGGGGTGGGGGTGGGGAAGCACCCCTAAATAAAAATTCCTGGAACACCTCTTCACACACCGCCCCCCCCATCTCTTTCCTCTCTCTCTCGCTCTCGCTCACACACACACACACACACACACACACACACACACGGCTTATCTGTAAAGATGCCAAAGCAGTCAGCTCCATATTCCCTACAGTGGAAAAATTTGTCAAACTGCTTGGCTGGCACTGAGCAGCCTGGGCAACCAGCTGACGAAATTTTTCCCTCCTCAGTGTTGTGTTGACACCAATGCAGGAAGGATGAGCAAAATAAACACTGCCTCGCATTGCCCCCTTGGACAGCTCACGTCCTCATGGTGCCTGTCAGGGTCTGGGTTGGTGACTCTCAAGTCCACCTCACCAGCCCGACCTGCGAGCCGGGACGTCTAGCATGCATTCCAACTGCCTACGGCCTGCATCTCGGCCCCACACGTTTTTTGTTTGTTTGTTTGTTGAGTATTATATTGTGGCTTGAGTAAAAGTGTACAGGACACATCTGTTTCCCACTCAGCGATTCCTACTCATTCCCTCTCCTTACTTTAGTTCAAACTCCTCAAGGCAGCCGCATGCTTCCCCCCTAACTTCCCTGTTTCCCTTTGGCCCTCTTTCCTGCCTTCAGAATTTTGTTTGGGGGTAAATGTTGCACAGTTGGTGCCAAATGATTGATGAGTCTGAGTGTGTCGCTCAGGAGTCCTATCATTCACCGTCTAAGACTTTTCTATTATTTGGCTGGGAGTCCTTGGTGGCGAAGCGGTTATGATACCTTAGACTGCTAACCTCATAGTCAGCAGTTTGAAACCACCAGTCATTCCAAAGAAAAATATGAGCTTTTACTCCTGGGAAGAGTAAACTTACAGAAACCCACAGGAGTTGGTCTCCCCTGTCCTCCTACAGGGTCCCTGTGAATCTCAACCAACTCAAGGGCAGGGAGCGTGGTTTGGTTTTTATTACTTGGCTGAAAGGTCATCTCTAGGAGCAGGTTCAGTTCCCAGGGTGAGAGGTGCATAAGGACCACGGTCTTGGGGATTCCACCAGTCTCTATCAGACCAGTCAGTCTCATCTTGCCAATGATTTTGAATTGTGTTCTACATTTTTTTCCAACTCGGTCCAGACTTTTCAGTGGTTATTCATTCAGAACAGTTGGTAGGATTAGCCAGGACCATCTCATTTCTGGGGTCTGGCTAGCGGTGTGGTTCATCAGTCCTTTAGACTGTTTGCTTTACTCTTTGCCTTTCTTCACTTCTTTCTTTCCAGCAAGGAAGAGGATGGGTGTGTCTTAGATGGCTACTTGCAAGTTTTCCAGACCACATTCTCTACTCACCAAAGCCAGAGCTGAACATTGTCTTTTTTTTTTTTTTTTTGGCATCACTGCTCTGGTGGTGGAAGTAGGAGGCCCAGCCCCACTGCTGGATTTGAACCTCCGTCCCAGTGGGCCCCAGTCCCGCGCACAACCACTACGCCACCGGGGCTCAGCCCTGAACATTGTCTTAAAGGACTAAACATTGTCTTTTTATTGGGGGGGGCAGGCAATACTGCCCTCTAGTGGTGGGAGTAGGAGGCCCAGTCTTTGCTCCCATGGAGCTGGAATTGAACCTCCATCCCAGTAGGCCGCAGACCCACGCACAACCACTACGCCATCGGGGCTCAGTGTTAAACATTGTCTTAAAGGACTATGTCATGTCAATTGACCTAGACATCCATCAAGACTCCAGGCTGAAGCTCTGGAGTCCAGTGACTCTGCCCTCTGCTGTTGGTTTTTTGCTAATGTGTTCGTAAAATTGTCCCCTGTGCACGCTACTACAGCGGTTCTCAACCCTGGGTTGTGACCGAATAACCCTTACTGGGGTTGCCTAAGACCACTGGAAAACACATATTTCCAATGGTCTTAGGAACCAAGATACCACTCTTCTATCTCTCTCTAAGTAGGTCTATCCATGTACAGATACACCCATATACGAGTACCCCGTGTGATGACATCGTACCAACCCCATCACATACACCTCATAAAAATACAGGTTTGTCTGTGACAGTGTTGGTGCCATAATGTACTTGGCAGACCAGTCACACATGTGTAGAGAACAGCTACTGTGTAGAAAGCAGTAGTATTGGAGGTAAAACATTTCATGAATTATATTGTTTTGTGATTAATCACTATGTTTTAATTATATTCCATTTGTAACCATGAAAATACATCCTGCATATCAGATATATATGAGTCATAACAGTAGCAAAATTACAGTTATGAAGTAGCAACAAAAATAATTTTATGGTTGGGGTCACTACAACATAAGGAAATGTATTAAAAGGGTTGTGGCATCAGGAAGGCTAAGAACCACCGCTCTACTACATACCTAGGCTCCTAGGTGAACAAAGGGGCTTCAGAAAAGCCAGGGTCTTTTCATTTCATTTTTCCACGCCCTTTTTGAAGTTCTTTGTATCTACAGAACATGCATATATGTATGAAGAAATAGTCTCTGTCAAACCGGTATATGCTTGTGACTACACTCCCACACACCATCTCACGCCTATTTAGCTTCCATGCCAGCCTAAATCTCCACGCATAAACTGCTATTGCTGTTACTGCAGGATTGCATATGCCATAGTACGTCCTTGTTGTCATCTTTTCCTCTGGTGCACCTCTTCCTCACCCTTGGTCCACTGTGCAGCCCTTCCCTTCATTCTAGCCAATACACATGTTGTTAGTAATGTTCCCTCCCTCTCCCTCTCATCCCGTCAGAGAGCAGTTCTTGCATAAATCTTTTCTTGATATTGACTTGTATTGACATATTAACTTTTCTTAAGTTCTTATCTTAGTGATCTAACATATTAATTGCTCTTTTGTGAGTTATTTCACTCAGTATAATGCCCTGCAGGTTCATCCATGACCTTATTTTTTTTAAGTATGTGCTTTTTCAAGTATTTCCTCTGTTGATTTATTAATTTGGCCATGAGTTTGTCAATTCTCTTAATCCTCTAAAGAACCCAACTGCTAGTCTTGATTCTTTCTATTGATTTCCTGTTTTCCTTTTCATTTATTACAGTAATAGTCTTTATTGTGTCCTTTCTTCTGGCTTAAGTGAGCTTCTTTGGCAGCAGGAACTGAAGTATTGTATTTTAATCTCTAGGAAAGTGGGGTGGGGAACGAGCTCCTCTGGTCACCAGGCAAGGGCATGCCTCAGGCTTTTCTCACTGGCTTGGCTGGGGGAAGGTGGGGGTCATCAGCAATCTGAACCTTATTTCAATGCAAAAAAAAATGGAAATTCCAGAACACTTAAGTGTGCTCAGGAAGAACTAAAAGGGAAGAACTAGTTGTTCAGAAAGAAAAAGGGAATAACTGCGTAGTAGTAATCCCTGTGTGCTGAGCGAATAATGTGAGGGGCTGGACTAAATGAAGAAGAAGAATATGACATCAGAATTAGAGGAAGACATAGAGGCAACCCATGATAGTCACAGGACACAACCTTGATTGATGCACTTGTTGATAAAAATCAACAACAGAAGCTTTCACTATGGATTACAACTCATTTAAGAAAAAACCTCAAAACTGGACTGATAGACAACATCAGAAGAGAAAAAAGTCAAAGTCAAGAATTCCATTTTGCTTGGATGTACAATCAACGCTCACAGAAGCCGCAATCAAGAAATCAAAGATGTCACTTTGAAGAATAAAGTGTGCCCAGCCCAAACCATGCATGGTTGTGTGCCATCTTGGGCTGGATTAAGATTGGCAGTGGGTGAAATAATATAAACTATCCCAATTATGGAATCTGCTGAGAAGCAAAGGAGTTGGAAAATGATGAGAGAGGCGTGTAGGCTCCCTTCTTAGGTCACCGTCTTGGGCCGAGCGAAAGGACATTTCCTTGGATGTGTGGGTACTTCCACTGAAACAGCCTGGACGACGACTTGCCTCTTTTTTTTTTTTTTTAGGCATCACTGCCCTGGTGGTGGGAGTAGGAGGCCCAGCCTTTGCTCCTGTGAACGGGAATTGAACCTCCGTCCCAGCGGGCCGCAGTCCCGCGCACAACCACTACGCCACCGGGGCTCAGCCGACGACTTGCCTCTTTCTAATGATTCAGACTGGAGTCATCCATTCCACAGCCTGGCTTGCTGCCTCCTTTATCTTCTTGCTTCTTCAGCACCAGCAGCTACACAAGACAGGATAAGCCACTAGTCTGACTGGCTGACCTGGGATAATCCATCTCTGTTTATAAAGCACCAGAGGGGAGTCCTGATGTGGAGTGAGTATGTATGAGGCAGCTAACCCCAAGGGCAGCAGATTGAAACTACCTACCACTTCACAGGAGAAAAATAAAGCTTTCTACTCCTATAAAGAGGTGTGCCCTCAAAAATCCACAGAGACAACTTCTACCCTATCATTTAGAGTCACTAGGAGTCAGAATAGACTCAGTGGTGCTACTTGTGTTGCAAGGCCATTTTAACCTCAGTTATTGTGATTAAGTAGGTTTATTGTGCCAACCAGGCCAATGGGAACATGTGAGATTAATTGGGTCGCAATTTGATTGGAGGACAAAGAGATAAATGGCTTGGCAAGGCCCACCCCTCACTCTCTTGCTCTCTGGTGATCGGATCAGCATGTGGCTGCCTTTGCTAGTTCGATGCCTCAACGTGTGAGCTACGCTACCTGTGGAGCAGCCAACCACAGATCACATCGCTAGAGCTTGAGGTTCCTTTGAGCCCTGCTTTGCCATGGTACAAACATTGCTTGAGCTTGAGGCTGTCGGATCCTGTCATCTTGCTGACTGTTGGTGACCCATCCTGTTGTTTGCTGTCTGTGGCCAGACTGCTTGCATTGCCAAAGGGAAGACTCAGCTGTCTGCTTCCTTGACATTGAACCCAGCAGTCTTCATGAGTTGAAGGACTTCCAGTGTATAAACTGTTCCACAGAAGTGAGTTGAACTGAATGTTCCATACTGCTGTGTGGACTAATTAGCTGTTATATTCCTTCATGCTGTATCTCTCTCTCTCTCTCTCTCTCTCTCTCTCTCTCTCTCTCTCTCTGTATGTATGTGTGTGTGTGTGTATATATATATATATATATATATATATATATATATATATATATTCTTTAAATCATTAAGTGTCCTGGTTTTGTTTCTCTAGAGAACCCTAAGACAATTACATTTTTTCCCCTTCACCCTCTTAATAGCCCAGGATGAGCCCAGGAGGCACAGTGTTCAGAACTTGGAGCTGCTAAGCAAAATGTCAGTGATTTAAACTCCCCAGTCACTTGGCTAGCAGAAATGTGCAAACCTGCTTCTGCAAAAAAATATCCTATGAAGTGGTATCTCTGCAAGTCCCATACTGAGTCATAATTGACTCAACAACAGTAGGTTTGATTTAACAACAAGTACATAGAGAGCAGATTCAGCTTTCCTGAGTTTACTCAGGAAGCAAATAATAATAATAACAATCATAAAAGCAATGCCAAAACTGAGAACTCTCTTCACTGGCACTCAAAAGTATATGTGTCTCCTCTTTCTTAAAATTCAAAGGCTCACTAATATCAAATTGATTCAGTTAAAAGTCTTCTACCTGTCGAGGTAAGAGCTCTCGACACACGGAATCCAAGACAGATCATGCCATCAGGAATGAGAATGGGAGTAGAGATACCATCAGGATAGGAGGAAGGTGGGCGAGAGAGGGGGAGCCCTTTTGTGTTTGATGTCTTAACTCCACCCCCATACCAAGGGGGACAAACAACAGAAATGTGGGTGAAGGGAGACAATGGATGGTATAAGAGATGAAAATAATAATATATAATTTATCAAGGGTTCCCCAAGCGGGAGGGTGGGGGAGGGCGGGCGCAAGAGGAGCTGACATCAAGAGTTCAAGCAGAAAGAAAATGTTCTGGAAACACGGATGGCAACATATATACAACTGTGCTTGACACAACTTGATGTATGGATTGTTACAAGAACTGTAAGATACACACACAACACAATCTTCTACCTGAAATCCAAGCCCTTTTATTCATCATGAGATACTACCTTCCCATTTCTCTTTACCAGAGGTGGCCTTGTGGGCAATATTTTAAGCACTCCGCTGCTAACCAAAGGGGTGTTGGTCGATCAAGCCCACCAGCTGCTCCACAAGGGAGCGATGTGGCGTCACAGCTGTGAAAGACGGAAGCCCAGGAAGACAAATAGGACAATCTACTTTCTCCTATGAGGCCACTGTAAATCAAAAGTCATTTGACAGTCTTTTGACCCATGTTTTCTCTCTTGTTGCTGTTTGGCAAGTCCCTTTATTAACAAGTCTCTTTATTAACATCAGTAAAGTCACACATCACATTCTGCGGGACAGGGCATTGGGCGAACTGGACATTGTACTAGTGTCCAAAGTCAAAGATGTAGCATTTTTTGCTTTTCTGCCTTCAGGGTTTTTAATAACCTTTGGTTTCACAGGTGCTTGTTGTGCTGTATTTAGGAGCCGTGATACACCTCACAGTCATATCATCAGAAGAAAATTAAGTAAAGAGATCATGACCTGAGCCTCAGGAGACTCATGAACAAGAGATTGGACACAGCCTCTGCAGGTGGAAGCACACAGGGCTCTGTGGCCAACCTTTTTGTTTGTCACTAGGGCAGGTTCACATTAAAATGATGATAGAAAGTACAGGAAGTGGATACATAAGCCAGAAACATAGACGCTTATTATGACTATCAAGGCATGTGCACTATAGGTTATAGACAGAGATAAAGATATACTAATCCATTCTATTCCTGGCAATGCAACTGCTTTGTATACAAGCAGTTTAATACTTTGTATAAAAGTGTTATCCGTGTGTGTTTTTTAATTCTATTATAACCTTATGGGACCACAGATGTAACTCTGATGGGCCTTTGCCTGCACAATCATTATATAGTCATGATAATTATTACTAGCACAGCTTTTTAACAGGTATAATAGCTGACCTTCACCAAGCATTTGGTATGTTCTCCATTCTATACTGGTCTGCTAAGTGGATGAAATCCTTTTAGTATCAAAACAATACAGGACTGGGGCTAAGCCCTGGTGGCGTAGTGGTTGTGCGCAGGACTGCGGCCCACTGGGATGGAGGTTCAATTCCGGCTCCCAGGAGCAAAGGCTGGGCCTCCTACTCCCACCACCTGAGGGCAGTGATGCCTAAAAAAAAAAAAACAACAACAATACAGGACCTACTCACAGACATGTCTCACTCAACACAGCCACAAAAGAACTCATGCTTCTTCCTCCCTGCAAACCAACTCCTCTCATGGCTTTCCTTCACTGAGTCAATCGAACTACCAAAATGAGTTGTTCAGGTAAAGAAGAAAACCAAGCCCTAAAGTCCCGAACAAGGGCTGAGTCCTTTTGCTATCCTCATGAATATATATGCAGGCTGAGTCTTCACGCATGAATATATATACAGACTGCATCCTCTCTCATGAATATATATGCAAGCTGCATCCCCTCTCATGAGTCTATATGCAGGCTATATCCTCCCTCGGGCTGCAGTGGGGCCCAACCACCATCTACTCCTGCGTAGACTGCAACAACTCCCATGCGTTGTCTCTGCCCACGCCTCCTCCTCTGCCCTTCATATTCTTCTCAAAGCAGCCTGAGAAGTAATTTCAAAATACAGGTCAAGGTGAGTCAGTGGCGAGCAGCCCAGAAGCTCAACAGGCTGAGCACATACACAAACCGAGGCACATACAGACAGGGGAACTCAGCCATACGAAGAAACGAATGACGCACCAAGCGATCGGATGGATCTCAGAAAGACCATGCTGAGTGAACGAGAGAGGATGGCCCCTTTTATGTGACACTCAAAAGTTCCAAAATTAGCCTGTGATGACTCAAATCAGAACTGGGGCTGTGTCTGGGGGAGAGACCGAGGGCAAGAAGCGAGAGAGAAATTCAGTTCACGTTGGACAAGTTCTGTGTTGTACAAGTCGAGTTGTACAAGGGTGCTCCCCAAAGGGGGGGAAATGCAACGACCAGATCATGGAATTTCTCCAAGCCCCCCTTGGATTTCTCAGGTTTCTTCACACCCCTCTTTTTCTTCCAAATTAACTGACTCCACTTGCTGAATCAAAACCCAGTGGAACCAGGAGGGACCAGGTCCCCAGAGCAGGGCCTCACGCTTGGGAAAGTCGGGGTCAGCAAAAAAGAAGAGCCCAATAAAGCAGGTGGACAACCACAACTGCCGCAACAACGAGGTCAAGCACCACAGCGACTGACGGGGCGGCGCAGGACTGGGCCGTGTTCTGTGGTGTAGAACACAGGGTGGCGCTGAGGTGGGGCCAATAACACCTCATGCCAACAACTGAATTTGCCATCTCGACATTTCACTGCGTGAAAATGATGGTTTGGTAGCCTGGGTCCCACCTTTCTCTTCCACCACACCTCCTACACTTACCCCTTCACCCCAGCCTAGGGAAGTCCCACTGGTCTCCCGGCAGTCCTTGAATATAGCCCAAGCCATTTCTGGCCCCAGGGTCTCTGTATCCTTCCACAGAAGCACCCCCTTAGCAGGGAAAGGCGCACTCCCCTCACTTTCTTTTCATTCTGTGTTTTCATTCTGTATGGCACCTACCACTTTCTGTTCTGTCCCGGTTTACGATCTGCTTCTGCTACCAGAAAGCAAGTGCTGGGGGAGGAAGGGCCCATCTGTGACTGTCTCCCCAGCATCCAGAAGGATGCTTGGCATAGTCCGTCAAAATGTGGTGAATGAATGGGGAGAAGGTGACATTCTCATTCTCTTCGATTTTACAACTCTCAAACCTGAGGTTTATGAAGGGGTTGGAATCCTGCCTCCTAGTCACACAGCAAGAAAGCACCCTCGATTCCAGCCCAGACAGTGTATGTGTGCTGGGGGGGGCGGAGCTGCGTGAGCCATCTGTTTAGTTTCCTTCTGTTCACTCCACCTGGTCCTGGTCTCCCCTCAGGACGGTCACATGCCCCCAGCTCTCATCGCCCTCCCTCTCCAGATCTGTCCCTCTCACCAGACCTGTGGCTTCTTGTGGCTCTTAGCTCCTTTTGCGCTCACCACAATGCCTACTCCATGCTGGACTCCCAGTCCCCGCTAGGATTCTGGAAGAGCGTGTCCCCTTGGAGGCAGTGCGGTGAGTCCATAACCCTTTCGGTATGTGTGAATTCTAGGTTACATGATCCAGGTCGTTTTTTCAAAGTGTGCTGACCTTGGTTTCCTTGGCATTCTGCCATCCAATTTCAACACCAGCTTGTTACAGCTGATGCAAATGAGAGGTGTAACCATCAGTCACTACGATAGCACTCAGATCCCACCCCTGTACTTCTGGAAGTGCATACAAACCTCCTGGAATGCTGTAAGGGACCCGGAACATGCATGGCGTGGGATGGCTTTGGAGGATGTGGAATTCAGTGGGTGCATCCCCACACGGCCAGCTCTGAGGTCATCAAAGATATTACTCAGAGGTCAACTGGGTCAACTGGGTGTCAACTAATACAGGATCTGATGCATCCAACTGGATCACTGAAGACATTCTTCACACAAGTTCCAAAATATGCATTCATCACCTGAGTTTTAATACTAAGTCCTGTGTCGGAACCTCTCAGAGCTACCAGGAGAACTTGACTGTCCATTGTAACCTTTGGTTTAAATCAGGAGGTAAAGCAACCAAAAAACTACAAATAGCAGCCAGGATGCTTGACTTTATAGGCCATTAGTTCCCCACCCCACCCTCCCCGCCCCCCAGTTCACTAGCATGGACCCTAGTGGCAGAGTGGCTATGTATTAGGTTGCTGACCCCAAGGTCCACAGTTTGAGACCACTAGCCACTCTGCAGGAGAAAGACAGGCTATCTACTTCTCAAAGAACTATTATTACAGTCGTGGAAACCCACTGGGCCAGTTCTACCCTCTCCTACTGGGTCACTACCAATTGGCATCAACTCAATGGCAGTGAGTTAGGGTTTTGGTTCACTAGCGTCGAAGCCAACACCTGTCTGTAACGGCTTACATGTTACCTGCCAGGACTTCAAATGCTATGAGGTGGATCCATGGCGGACAGGTTTTAGCAGAGCAAAAGTAAGGCCTGGCAATCTGCTTCTGAGAAATAGCCAAGGAAACCCCTATGAAGTATGTCCAAGTGTAGCACTGGAAGAGGAGGCCCCCTGGCTGGGAAGGCACATGACATGCACATGGTGGCCTCCAGAGAACGCCAGCATCTCAACGACCAGGAAGGTGACGCAGGAACCGATGCTCCTTCCTTCTCTCACAAATGGGGCTGCCATGAGTCAAGAGTCTCTCCAACAGCAACTGGCCACAACACCACAGTACCGTCTTCTGAAAAGGCGGGGTAGGTCCTTTTTATTATTTTTTTCCTTTTTGGCTTCATAGATTGGCATTTCCGAGTCTCCCATACTCACGTGACCCAAGTGAAAGCTTCACTCTAATTTGCAAATGAGGAGACAGCATCCACAGAGGTGATGTCAGACTCAGAGCAGGATGGGCACATGGGTCTAGCCTGCTGTAGGGAGGGCCCAGGTCATTAAGCAAGAATGAGATGACATCAGGTTCCAGGTGAGCTAATGAGCGCTGCACTGAAGTTTCAGTCAGGTGACACGGTCCCAGCGCAAAACGCCTGCTGCCCTGCTGCCAACGACAGGGCGGTTGGATCATGTTACTCGATCCCTCTGAGCCTCAGTTTCTTCGTGGTTAAAACACAGTTTCCTTTCCTCCTATGCCTTGAAGCCTGTGAATATGAAATTGCCCAGGTGTCTAACAAGTAATCTGAGTGCCTTTGGGAGGCTGAGAACACACCACAGCCAAAAATGCAGGGAGAAAAGTCCCCGCTGTAAGGTGCCAGGCACATAAAGAAAGAGCCCTGCACAATGAAACAAAACTAGAGGACTTCCAAGTGCCGAGAAGTGAAGAATAGGAAAACGAAACAAGGTAGGGGAACAGAGTTGATGGGGACACTGCCGTGTTAGACTCTGCTGGGTGTGGGGAATATCTGACAGGATGATCTTTCCTATCAGACCAGCACGAGGCCTGAGAGAAGTGACTGCCCAGTGAAGTGACAGGTATGAAAATCACTCAAAATTAGGAGCGTCAACACTACTTCCATCATAGTCCAGGCACAAAGGGTCACAAGGAGCTACCTGAAAAGGTCCCTGGGACGCCACCGGAATAGGGAGTGACTCAATGACAACAGAGCCATGCCCCCATCTAAGTGTGGAGACACAATCTGAGGGCACTCCTGTTTCACTGCCTTTCTCCATGACAGAGAAGATCCACGGACACACCAATGGTCCCTAGGATGCGATCAAAGAATAATTGCATCCTTTATACATGATACATGTTCGCAGGTGCAGGTGCTAACACATGAAAGCTGTGGGAAGACGTAGAGAAGTCCAGCTGGCTGCTGAGCAGGGGGTTTGTACTGACCTGCACATGCAGTCTTAGCTCGACCTAGCTCTTTCCCGAATATGCAGGTGTCAGGTGAGCCCACTCGCCAAAGCTAGAGCTCCAGGAAGCTTGGAAGGCACAGTGCCTCACCTGAGTTCGAAGTCACTCACGGAACATGATGTCTGAGAAGCCTAGCCCACCTCCAAGACTAGGACCCAATGGCAGCAGAACTTTTATCTGATTATTGACTGGTTACAACTCACCTAGACAGGCTTCAGGGCACAAAGAATTGTCCGAGCTGAGCATTCTACCAGCTGTGATGTCAGAGCCCCACCCCACCCCCATTTTTCCTCTCCTCCATTCTTAACGTACATCTTCTGGGTCTGGTCAAGTGTACCTGCCTGGCCAATGCCAAGCCCCTCACTTCCTAGCATCATGACTTCTCCCTGGAATACCTGAATATCCAACCCCCATTCTTTCTGAAATGCAGTTCATTCCTTGAAATTGTCCATATACGGCTCCTGGCTAGCCTTTAAAAGGCTAACAAATTTCAACTTTTTTTTTTAATGTAGAAAGCATGTCTTTACAAGCTAGTCTTATACACAACATCATGACTGCATTTTGAAGCCATGACACAGCATGGAAGAAATCAGATATGTAAGGGTTCCCGCTATGTGAGTTCACGTGTGTGAAATTCAAGAATGGCAAAAAAAAGAACCTTGGGTCATAAAAGCCAGAATAAGATACAGGGAGGTGGGGGGATAGTGGTGGGTACTGAGTGGGGAAAAACACAGGGAAGTGATCAGAGGTGCTAGAAACAGTCTTCTGCTTTAACAACACGGCAGTCACATACGCCTCACTGAGGATGTATAAAAACATCTTGTCCAGCAAGATACGTGCATTTGAGCACTTTACTGAAAGCATGGGAAGCATTGGGGCTGAGATCATTCTCTGTGTACCATCTTACACAGAGAACCCTTTGGGGTGTCTAAAGCCCTCAGAGGGAAGCCTGGGTGTGGAAACAGGCTAGAAGTTGGGCTATGAGCCTCAAGATCAGCAGTTTGAACCCACCAGCTGCTCCGAAGCAGAACACTGAGGCTCTCTGCTCCACGAAAGATGTCTGGCCTCAAAAACCCACAGGGGGCAGTTCGACACTGCCTGGCTGACATTGACTCCGTAGCGATGGGTTTGGATTTACAGTTAAAAAACAACAGCATTTAGGATAATCCTGGGTTGAGCCACACAGTTACCCGAGAGGCACTTGGAAAGCTGGTGTGGTGATCGATTAACCTGACCCACCGCAGTACTGAGTCAGTCCCGATATGACTCCCAGGATGGCCGTGAGCCAGCGTTGATGACACAGCAACTTCTTTTTCCCTCCAGAGACCCAGGACCATCGTGTCCTTGCCCCCTGGCATGCCTGGCACCATCTGTAGCCAAAATAGGGCTTCCCTAGGGCATGCCAACATGCCCGGCCTGCCTGACCTGAACCCACAATCAAGAGCATGCTCTCTGTTTGCTTGATGGCCCACACGATGCCAATGAACTAGGAAGGCCTTGGAACCCACCTCTCCATCGGAGTCCTTTCCATTTTCAAATGAAAGCAACAGAATGCCGGAAACCAATGACATCCGGTCTAACCGCCTGCAAGCACAGAGGGCCCTGCGCCCCAGAAGAAAGTGAGGGAAGAAGAAACAAGACTCGCTGGGACGAGAAGCCTGCGGCCTGGCTCTTTCCTGCGCACACACGGTCTCTTGAGGAACTCCCCCACATGGCCTTCCTTCCCCTTCCCTCCACTCTGGTAAAATAATCAAATGGCAGGGGGAGGAACGCTTGGGGCAAAACCTCAACAGCTGATATAGGTGGACAGGTCGAAAATAGAGGGCAGGTTGTGGAACGTCTACATTGCAAGAACTCTTCACACCATTTGGTCTCCCCCATGCGGCTCTGTGGGAGGGTCCCTTGAACCAGGGCAAGAAGTGGAATGCCTGCCCACAGGGCTCCAGTGTGAGGAAGAGGCAGGAGGACTCTCCTGCTTACCCTGGCTCCATGTAGGTGTGTGTGAGCGTTATCTGTGCGATGACCATTCTGCTGCAGGTGCTCATGGGGCTGAATTAAGTCCAGGTGGCCTCATGCACAACAGGGTGGCTTGGTCATGCCGTCAACACATGCAGGGTCAGTTGCTGATGGAGCTCTGTACTCCAGGGGGATCTAGACACAGATTAGGAGCCCTACTGTGTGTGCCTGCTCATCTGGAAGCTCCCCAAAACCTCTTCGGCATCACAGCTGATGGAGAGGCAATGCCTGCCCACATGGTGCTTTGACCAGGTGGTGACCTAGGGCTCCCACCTGGAAGGAACCTGGTGGTGACGTGAATAAGCACTCTGCTGCTCATGAATTGGGTGGAGGGGGGATGGGTTTGAACCCAGCAGCTGCTCCACGGGAGAAAGAGATGGGAGGCTGCTTCCCTCAAGATCACAGCCTGGGAAACCCTTAGAGCACAGTTCTACCCAAAAGTGTCACTGGCCCAAAGCCACCAGGTTCTCTGGTATGGAAGATGAGCCTTCTCCCACTGCACAACTTTGAAGGCAGGAAGGCACTTGGCAGGTGCAAAAGCTGGAAAGCCTCGATGATGCTCCTTAGAAAGAAAGGAAGTCAGAAGCCACCGAGGCTTAGTGGTTCCCTTTTAAAGGCATTGCTCGAGGAGCCAGCTCCTTCATCCAAGAAGCAAATGTTCTTGTCCCTCCAAGACACGTCAAGCGAAACTCTATTTTACTCTCAGACACCTCCTGGGACAGAGGTCAGAGAAGATAATTTGGCCCTGAGGGTTTTCTGATAAACACGGAACAGAAAGCCTGCCAACAGGAGGAGAGACTACAGAGTTTCAAAGCTGCTGGATGGTTTAAAAATTTTTAAACGGACAACAGGGAAGTGGGTGAAGGGACTAGTTATGACAAGATAATAATAATTTCGAAGTTCTCAAGGGTTCATGAGGCACAGGGGAGTGGGGAGGGAGGGGGGAAATGAAGAAATGAGGAGGGCTTAATACCAAGGGCTTAAGTAGAAAGACTTAAGTTTTGAGACTGATGATGGCAACAAATGTACAAATGTGCTTTGCATACAATGCATGGATATCTGGAAGGTGATAAGAGTTGTATGAGCCCCAAATAAAATGATTAAAAAAATACTTTTTTTAAACAACAACAAAATCAACGAAAGCAAGCCAGGCCACACAAAAGGCTGTTTGCAAGCACACACCTCCAGAGACAAACCGGTCCTCAGCAAAGTGTGCTCTGTTTTGCCCTGTAGACTTCTTTCTCGGTTCCATAAAACTGCACGGTGCAATGGGAAGGCTGTGCAGCCATGAGCTGCCATCTTTGTGAACGTTTATGTGAAAACAGACAAGTGTGGGCATCTTTTTCCCAGGCTTCTTACATGGATGGCATGCCTGCCCAACGCAACCGTTTCCATCTTGTGTGTGGCTGCGTGACATTTGCCACCTTTGA
Organism: Nesogale talazaci; assembly: GCA_004026705.1. NCBI lineage: Eukaryota > Metazoa > Chordata > Mammalia > Afrosoricida > Tenrecidae > Nesogale > Nesogale talazaci. The sequence goes on along the minus strand of PVJH01015688.1, from coordinate 5,553 downwards.
CACGAGAGACGGCTGTGGTCAGAAAACCTCCTACAACAACAACACTTTCCCGGGAAGCAATTCTCCTCGGTGCACAGGGGCACATCCAGACTTGTTGTGACCCCACGTGGGGTTTCCAAGGCTTTGTACACCTTTGCAGCAACAGAAAACCTCATCTTGAGTGTACCTGTTTGATTCAGTGTAAAAAACACTAAAAATAAGCCGCCCTTTCTACATGTGCTATTCAGTCCTGGATACTCCTGCCTCTCTTCTGGACTGCTTGATGTACTACTACATTCAATGAAGACATTGGGGGGGAGATAGCACTTTGTCTAACCAGCTCCTTGTCTGTGTACCACTCTCCTCCTGCTACTAATGTGAACGATCTTCAGAAAGATATTTTTGTTCCCACCTCTATTTGCAGACCAATGGTCAATGGATGGATACAAAGTAACACCTTAAAAAAAGTAGAGCCTTGATCAGAGGAAAACTTGGGCGATGGGATGAAAACTTTAAGAGAACGGATAGTGATCGTGGGTGTCTAACTAATACCATACTCATTCAAATGAGTCAGCCCGTTCTTTGATATCTAAAGTTATGTCACAACGTTATTTAAAAATGCACCCATCTGTGTATTGACTTATATACCCTTTCAGATTTGCCATAGTATTCAGATGAATGAGAAAGGCATTCCTTTTCCCTATGCAATAAAAATGTGTTTATTACCATACTGTGGCACAACCCAGTTTTTCTCTCTACCTGGGTTTTCTACCTTTTCAAAAATGAACTGTGCCATCAAGTCGACGGTGACTCATCGGGACAGGATGGCGTGGCCTCTGGGGGGGGTTTCTGTAACTATTCCTTCTGAGGAAAGAAACCCTGGTGACCTAGTAGTTAGGCATTGGGCTGTGATTCCAAAGGTCAGCAGTTCGAATCTACCAACTGCCCCAGGGGTGGGGGTGGGAGAGGGAGAATGGGGTTTTTTACTCTGGCTAACAGCTCCATTCTTGGGAACTCACAGGGCAGTTCCACCTTGTCTTACTTCAGGATCGCTGAGTCGGCATTGATGGTAGCAAGCTTAGTTTGGCTGTTGTTTTGTTTGCCGGTGGGGGAGGGGGGGTCTCCTGAGGAGCAGTAGGTGGTTTCAAACTACTGACCTTGCAGTGCAGCCCATTCTATAATCTTTAAGCCACGGAGGCTCCCACCCCACCCTTTGCAATACCAATAATCATCTACCAGGGTGCTGGGGAGCGCCTACCCTTAGCATTCCTGAGACTCGTGGCTGGCTGACCATCTGTTGTGGGGGCTGTCCTCTATCTCGTGGGATGTTTAGCAACCCACCTGGCATCTGCCCCTTAATGTTCCGCTCACACCCCTCCTTACAAATGCTGACACAGAGGGTCTCTAGACACTGTCAAGTGCCCGGGAATGAAAGATGGGTCTCACCACTGGAAAAAGAGTATCCTTTCCGTGCAGTGACTGACAAATCCGAACGACTGCCTTTGGCCGCGCGCCACTCTCTGAATGCCCTGCCCACCGGCCTTGGGCCAGGGGGACCCATTTTCTCTCTGTCTCTGGGCTCTGCATATTTACAGTGGTCCTGCTCTTAGATGATACGTTATTAGCTTTTCAATTCAGATGGATTTTATAGCCCTGTGCCCACATAGCACTCGAAGGATGGCACTCAGCCCAGAATCCTAGGAACTGGCTTCTCATAAAGGCTTTCTGGTCACTGACTCTAAGACAGTGAGGAGAGCAGCAGGCCATCCAGTTTGACCAGCGCTAACCCAGCAGCGCCTTATGTTCCAGGAACTCGTGGGGGCCTGCCTCGCTCTCTGCTTTTCCAGGTTCAAGTTAGGATTACTTGTTTCATGGATGGAGAGGGCAGGACTACGTGAGCCCAAGGAGACACAAGTGGCTGGGCTGGGGCTGGTGTCTGAGCCCCACGTTCTCTAGAGACTTCCCAGTGAACAGGGGGTCTCCTCCTCCGAGCTGCCACGAGCACTTACCAAGGGTTGGTGCCTCTCAGACATTGCCCAGAACCCCGAACCAACTGCCATCAACTCCATTCTAAGGCTTCCGGAATGACTCGTGAGCACCAAGTCTATGTAACTGCTACTCTCAAAGTCCCTGTAGGTTTCTGAAATTGCAACTCCTTATAGAAGCAGAAGGCCTCGGTCGCTCTGTTCTGGGGCAGCTAGTGGTCTTCAGGTTAAGAGCAAACACATAACCTCTATGCCAGCAGGGTTCCCTCTGTTCTTAAAGGTCATGTGACCAGGGGTTCTTGTGACAATCTATACAGCAATTGTATCAAGCCCATTTGTACATATCTTGCCATCATCACTTTCCAAACATTTACTTTCTATTTGAACCCTTGGTATCAGCTCCTCCTTTCCCCTCCCTGCCCACTTCGAGCCCTCGTGGCCCTTTGATAAGTTATAAATGATCATTTCCATATCTTACACTGACCGCTGTCTTCCTTCACCTACACCCATGTTTCTGGTGTTCATCCCCTGGGAAATGGAGGGAGGAATTTCAATCATTTCCCTCTTCCTCCCCCCCACCCTCACTTTCCCTCTATCCTTCTGATATTGCTACTCCCTCTTTGTTCCTGAGGGGTTTATCTGACCTGTGAAATTACTCCTGTCTACCCAGAACTGAAAGGTAGCACTGGGGTCATGATAGCGGGAAGTGAACAAGCCTCAAAGAACCAGAGGAAGAGCGTGTGTTTCACTGGAACGATACTGTGCCCTGGTTGACTCATCCCTTCTTGTGACCCTTCTGTGAGGGAATGTCCTGGTGGATTTTTGACTCCTCACAAAGCTAGGTGAGCAGAGGAAAATGTCATGCCATCAGGTTTTCAAGGTCAGATGGCACCGTAGGTGTTTTGCTAATCCAAAAAGAGGTCCGTACTGCGAACCCTCCAGCTGTTCCATGAAGCAAGATGAACCGCCTGCTTCCAAAAAGACTTACTGTCTCAGACACGCACACAGTAGGTCTGCTCTGTCCAGCAGGGTAGCCACCAGTTGGCACATACTTGATGACAACAGCAGTGGGTTTTGTTTCTGTGTGGTTATATTTTACACCGTTCACCTTTTGGAAGCAGATTCCCAGCTTTTTTTTTTCAAAGTTTCTCTGAGTGGGGCAAACCTTTTCAGTTAGAGGTCAAGAATGCACGAAGTTCCTCTCCTGGTGGTGCTGGGACAGCGTGAAGGGGGTGACTATTCTTAGTCCCATTTTACAGAAAGGAAAACGGAGGCTCGGAGGGGGAAGTCTTTGTCAAAGGTAGACAGCCTGACATTTGAAATTGGGTTAGCCTGAACTGCCAAAGTCCATCTTCTTGGCCATAACATACTATGAACTCCCTTTTGTCCCAGTGGTCTATTTTCTTGGGAAGGAGCAGTCAAGGGTTTCGGGTTTTAAGCTCGTTAGATTACACTGTAATTCACAGGAGAGGGTGTGAATTTTGATCATGTGTACATGCACTTGGGGTCTCTTTCCTAGCATTAAAAACACCTGGTGGCACAGCCATTACCAATTGGGCTGCAGACAGCAAGATCAGCAATTCAAACCCATAGGCACTCAGAAAGAGAGAAAGAAGGGGCTTTCTTAACAGTCTCAGAAACCCACTGGGGCAGTTAACTCCAGCCTGTTGATAGGGCCACGCTGAGTCAGAACTGGCTCAAGGGCTGAGTTTGGCTCTTTCATCAGTAACTGTGAATCATCTGAAATTGTCCTACATGGAAAATCTGCTCTGCCCACTTGAGAAGAAGTGCTCAAGCTAAAACTCCACAACTGCTAGCCTAACAGCTAATGACTTACTCAGCTTTCTCTTCTCTAGTTCATTCGGTCAGTCAACCACCACACATCACTTAAGAGTATGAGCCAAATACATTTCGCATAATCACACTTCCCAACAAACTGTGACAACAGTACCAAGAAGGGCATGGAGGGGTGGGGGGAGATAATGTATGACAGGAAAGGCTGGCCTGGGAAGTAAAAGGCAAGGCAAAGGACTTGGGGTCTGCAAGAGGAGTCGTGAGTGAATTCAGAAGCCAATGGTAAGTAGATAATGTATGCAAAGACCCTGCAGTGGAAGATAACCATCAGAAAAGGACCTAAAAAATTGACAAAGAAAGCAAGTACTGGACAACCAGGTCTTGAGAGACCTTGTTGGTCCCAGAAGAGAGAAACTAATGGGTCACTGGGAGTTGGAACAGAGGTGAAAATGATGGGCTTGGTTTTAAGGACAGACTTTCAAACCAAAATATTGGCACTTTGAACCCAGCCAGAGGTACCGTGGAAGAAAGGACTGGCAAGTTTCTTTCCACTAGGACACAGCCTGGGAAATCCTAGAGCACACAAATCTATTCTGTACCACAGAGGGTTATCATCACTCGGAACAACTAACAATGCTTTGGCTTTGATTTAGGAGGGACTTAAATGGTTAGATCTCCATTTACAATAATCACTGCTTGGGTCAGACAGGTAAGCCCAGTGAGGCAACCTTTGCTAGGGCATAGTTCAAAGAACTCTGCAAACCTTGAATCCTGCACAACAAGTTAGACTCCTCCTCCTCCTTCTTCTCCCCTGCCACCCCACCCCCCCCCTTCCAGGGTGTGGCACAGCACTGGCAGCTGTTAACTAGCTCCTCCTCCTTTTTCTGTTTCATTCTTGACGTTGAAATGTGACCATCATTCCTCCTCCTTGCTCAGGTGTGGCACATGATTCTGTTCTTATTTAATATACTGTCCCCAGTAGAGGACAGCTGTATGTCTCATCGCTGCTATACTACACCCTGACTGGCTCGTCTCTTCCCGGGGAGCCTTCTGTAAGGGGATGTCCCTTTATCTACAGAGGGGCTTTGGGTCCCCAATCTGTACTCCCCCCATCATTTATAATGATATCCTTTTTAGTTCTTTGATGCCTGACACCCTTCGACACCTTGTGGTCACAGAGGCTGGTGTGCTTCTTCCATGTGGGCTTTGTTGCTTCTGAGCTAGGTGGTCGCTTGTTTACTTTCAAGCCTTTATGACCCCAACGCTGTATCTTTTGATAGCTGGGCAATGTTTCCTCCCCCATTATCATAATCCCAATTCTACCGCAGAAATCCAGCTAGACCAGAGGACGTACACTGGTACACATTGGAACTAGAAACATAGGGAATCCAGGACAGATGATCCCTTCAGGACCAGTGGTGAGAGTGGTGATACTGGGAGGGTGGAATAGAAAGGAGGAACTGATTATCAGGATGTACATATAACCTCCTCACCCAGGGAGGAGAACAAGGAAGTGGGTAAAGGGAGACATTGGACAGTGTAAGATATGACAAAGTAATAATATGTTATAAATGATCAAGGGTTCACGAGGGGGGAGTGGGGAGAGGGTGGAAAATGAGGAGCTGATATCAAGGGCTTAAGCAGAAAGCAAATGTTTTAAGAATGATGAGGGGGCTGAGCCCCAGTGGCGTAGTGGTTGTGCGCAAGACTGCAGCCCAGTGGGTTGCAGGTTCAAATCCAGCAGCAAGGCTGGGCCTCCTACTCCCACCACAGGAGGGCAGTGATGCCCCCCCCC
>PVJH01015687.1:0-52659 GCA_004026705.1 Nesogale talazaci | reverse complement strand
AAAAAAACCAACAACAAAAAGAAACGGTGGAGCCTTTGCACTCAATGCCAAGTTTTTGTTACAGAGTAGTTTTTCCATGAAACCATTTTGACCAATCAGTTATTTCTCGATTTGGTTGAGTGTAAGAGTTCTATTAAAACTTAGCCCTAAAACGACAAGCCTTTAATATTAAAGCCTTATTTTTCCAAAGCCCCGATTCTCACATTACGAGTTGCCAAAATACCCTCTGAATTGAGTTGCGTTGTGCTGCGAACACTGAGCACGAAGTGGTGGGAGACCGTTGTCTTCAAAGACTGTGGCTTCTGACGCGAACCGCAGCCTCCGAGGGAAGGTCGCCATTGAACACCATCACTGTCCGCCCAGCCCGACCTCGGACCATCTGCCCTCATGGGGTCGGTCTGCTGGGTTTTTGTAGTGGATTTTCTAAAAAAAAAAAAACAAACCCTGTTTGTTCGCTTTTCCTGCGATTTTGAACAGAGATCGTGTCCACGGGTTCCCTCCAGTGAAGTGTTCTTTGGGGGGTGGGGTGGGGTGGGGGTCCAGGGACACCTGAAGTGATCAAAGACAGTATTTTGACAGAATCTGAAGTGACAATTGATTTACACTACATTGTATCACAAAACTGAATAAAAGTGTCACGGGTCAAATCTTTTAAAAGGTGAATTTCTGTCCAATGCAGCAGAGGAGACAGATGGCGGTGGTCTGTGTCCCCAGCCCCTGCTTCCCGTGCCTGCCACCCCTTCCCTGGGGGGCACCCCAGAGCCCCACACAGCCCGTGCTCCCCTTCTGGAGCCCCTGCCACATGGGGAGGAGCCAGTCTCCGTGTACTGCAGACAAGGAGTGCGCTCGAGACCAGGCTCCGTAGATCCCAGGGCGCTGCGTGGTCACGTTTCTTTCCTCAGCGCTTCCCCGTAGGTCCCCGTCACTAGGCGTAAGACCCTGCGCGGCTGCCCCGCCGCTGCTCAGAGCGGTGGCTGCCTCTGCCGACACCTCTAACCTCGCTGTCTTGCCAGATGACCAACACTAACCCGACTAACCCACCTCACACCTGCGTGGACACGCCGCTTCCCGACGTAGCTTCTCCTTGGGGTCCGTGAGGTTCTGTAAGTTCCGTGCTAACCACCTTCTGTGCACCTGACACTGGCAAGAACACAGCGTTGGGCCTTGCAACCACTAGAACAAAACGTTTTTTTAAATTGACCGTTGCAGAATTGTGGAGTGTTTTTACATTGATCTTTTGCTAATGCAATTAGCACTGTTTTGCATGTATGACTTAATAAATCCTTGAATCATATGCCTGGCCATACTGGAGTTTTTGTGACCCTCACAGTCTGCTTGCGGTGTGTCCCACAATGTGTGTAACTTGCCTTACATTATAGACGGGGTGGTTGGGAGAAAGGTCGTTTTTTCAAGAGAAGGTGAGTGGGTCACAGGCTCGACCCTGGGGCAGGGCGTAGACCTGGGAGTGGTACTGGAAGCCTGGACACCCACCTTCAAACCTGTCCAGAACCCGAAGCTCTCAGTGTCCCACCTTCCCTGCTGTGTTACACTCGAGTTTTAATCTTTTACTACTCTTAAACAGGCTGTTCTAAAGATCAAACCACTGTACAGCTGTAGACACACAGACCCTACCCCCCTCACAGCTAGAAGCCACTCCCCTCAGTGTCATCCCCACCCCATCCTCCCGTGGGACTGCCCTGGGAAGCTGTATCATTGTGACCAAGCTGTCAGCAACAGCCTTTGGCTTTCCTGAAAGAAAAGCCCCTGTCCTCAAGTGGAAGCTGACTCATGACCCTATAGGACAGGGGAAACGCATCCCCCACCCCCCCACCCCCAGCCCAGCAGCTGGCCCTATGGGGTTTTTGGTTGGGTCTCCACAGATGGGAATTTTCACTGGTTGTGCAGAACTCAATTTGCAGGGGATTCAGAGCAGCAAAAATAAGTCACAATATGGAGTAGGAAACGCCGATACTAGCGGTTGTACAGGCAAGTGTGGGCTGCACAGGCTGGCTGGCCCCACCACAGCGCTATGGGGTCTTCGGCACGTGCAGCTTCATTCTGCGTGGTCTGCCAGAGAAGAAACGGCACCGACTGCCCGGTGCCTCGCCTTGCACCACATGGAACACGTTTGAGGCCTCTGCCTGTGCCCAGGTGCCACAGAGCTGACACTCATAACCAGAGATGGCTGGTGGCATGCTAAGCATTGGACGAAGCGGACACCTGCTTGACAGTACCTCACTCGGTAAGTACGCCACGTGGTCACGTTCTGTTTGCACGTCAGTGACTGCGTATGCCAGTTCATGGTCATTGCTCAGAAGCACGTGTCGGCAATCGCTTTCCATTTTGGTTTCTCCTTTTTCAGAGGCAGGTCGTGACCTGAAGCCACGCCAGGGCCTTCCAAGTTCTCTTGGGACTCTTGAGACTGCCTGGGAGTTCTCTTGAGACTGCCTGGGAGTCGCATTCGTGCTGGGCGCCCACACCCCTGCCTCTGGGGGCCCCAGGCACCTCATCTGCCACTTCTAGGCACTCACCTGGGCCTACCACTAGACAGGCCCAGCCCAGCCTGCACCCCCTTTGCCACCACCCCTGACCTTGGCTCAGCCCTGCCTCTGAGCTCACTGCACCTCAGCCCTTCAGCCCCAGCCCCATCAACTCCCATCCTGCAGCCTGGGCTCAGCCTCCGAGACAATTGACGGGAGTAGAAGATGGTGACTATTTCCTCTGGAGTGGCTGTTAGTGGTTTTCAACCGCTGACTGTAACAGCTAGCAGTCTAACTGGCACCGGGCAGGGCTGACTTCCCAAGAGAGCAGGTTTGACCAGTTTTGTGGACGAAATCTCAAGATGGCCTCTCTTTTCCCCTTTTGTGTTTTCTCAGTCATCTGGCCCTTCAGCCTTCTTAGGTGCTGACCTTTTGTTTCATATACCGAATCCCCAGTATGTAGAGCTCTTGGGGGTTCCTGAGGAGCAGTGGGAAGTGCAGGGTTGAGCCCCTGCATCTCTGGAAATACAGCTGGCTGGGGTTAAGGTGCCAGGTGGCTGGTGAAGTGAGGTTTGTGAAGGCGATTGCCCCTCACCCGGAGGGTCCTCCCCACTTGCCATGCTGCAGAACTCGCTCTTGTGCCAGGGTATGTCTGAGTCCACTGGGCTCTAGTTGATGGGCTCTTTCCAGCCGGGGACTCCCCACCGTGCCTTCCTTTTCCTTCTGGAACCGTCTTTCATGTCACTCTCCCTCTCCCATTCCTGGCTTGGTCTTCTCAGAGCTTTGGTCCTAACCATCAAGCTTTCATCATGCACCTGCTCTTCGCCTGCCTTTCTGTCCAGGGACCACTGGGCTCTTCTGTGCAGTGCAGCTAGGGGGCCCCACCCCAGCTCGGCTTCTGCCCAGGGGCCGCACAAAAGTGTGGTACCACCCAGCACGCATTTAGAAGAGGCCGCCCAGGCCTCTCCAATTGTGTTTAGAGGAGATGCTGTGAGCAGCGGGACACTGGCAGCCTCTGTCCCGCTTCCAGTGTGGTACGAGTGTCTCCAACACTCAGCCTGCCTTTTGACGGCTTTCAGCAGCAGGGAGCTGGAGAGAGGCCTAAGGAAGGCGTCCGGGCAGGCAGATTTCCCACTGCAGCTCCCTGGGAAGTGGGCAGGAGTCCAGGCCATCCTGCCCTTGCCCTCAGCGGGGTGAGTGCCCAGGCGCTCTATGCACACGGTTAGTGCTTCCTGTGTCACCCTTCTCAGAGGGGAGGGGCCGGAACCGCGGCAGCTGACCTTGTTTCCAGGCTGGAACTGGCTGTCCTTCCCTCCCTCCCCAGTCCTCATGAGGGTCTGTGCTGGTACGACGCACCTTCTTCGGACAACGCCCAGATAACCCATGGTCTCCTGGGCGGGACCCAGGAAGACCCGTCCGCTGGCCACGCACTCAGCAGCAGACCTTCTAGAAACAGCCCAGAGACACGAGGCAGCTGGCCATGGCTAGGTGCTTTAATTGCTGAACTCCCTCCAGATCCATGGCCCACCCTCATGGGAGGAGCTGGCCCTCTTGGGTGTGGACAAGGGCCAAGCCTGGGCGGCTGCCAGGAGACGCACCTCTGTGGCAATGTGACTTCCCAGCCTGCCTCCCCACCCAGGGGTGTCCCATGGCCGGGAACAGGGAGGGCAGCCTCTGCCTGCGTCAGTCACCTGCTGGGGCGCTGCTCAGGGCTGGGACGCGGCCAGCAGGGAGATGCTTCAGGGCTTTCTAGTCCAGGCCCCCGGGATCCCATCCCCGACCCGATTCCCCGCCAGTCCCCGTGGCCGGCCGGAGCCCCTGTACCAACAACGGGCACCAGGGACTCAGTGAGCGCAGAGCCAAGCGGGCCGAGTCCCTGCGGCAGCTGCTGGGAGCACGGGCTACACCTCCTCCCCCGCAGAGGTCCCCTGGGCTGGGCAGGAGACGCAGGCCGCTCTGTCGGCCACCACGCTGTCCAGCGCCCGCATCAGGATGTCCGGCATGTGGTCGGTCAGCATCTTGGGGCCAATGAGGATCCTGCTGAACTCGGCTTCGTGAGACCACCGGGCGCTGTACCGAGCCGACGGGCAGTAGCAGAGCCACCTGGAGGCCGAGTGGGGGAGGCCCAAGTCAGTGGGGGTAGGGGTGGGGGTGAGGGCGGGGCAGCTCGCGGTCCAGGTGTCACTTACCTGCCCGAGGGGCCCTCTTCCTGCAGGTGGATGATCCTGCCCGGAGGGTACAGGGGCGGGTACTTGGTCGGGGAGTCATCGCTGTAGGTGGGGGACCCGTGTGTCAGCAGGCTCTGCTCGCCGAGGAGCGGCTGGCTCAGCTCAGCCTGGTGGCCCCCGTCCAGTTCCGTGGGAGTGTTGTCGGGGTCCCCTCCAAACAGCTCGTACCAGCACCCGTGCAGCAGGATCTTGTACTGAGGGCGGGACCCACGGACAGAGGCCGGTTACTCTGGGGAAGGCTTTCCCAGTCGCTGCCTCCTCCTCAGACACACACTAGCAGGGCCAGCAGGGCCAGGACGTGTCTTCTGGAGCAGCAGCCACCACAGCCGTGGCCTGAGGTCATGAGTCCTGTGTGTCCGGGCAGAAATGCCCCGGGGGGGGGGGGGGCGGTCTTCCAAGGAGTGGACTGGCCACCGCCGCCAGACCAACTCCAGCCCCACCTGCCCGGAGCAGCTGGGTGTCACCGCCTGCATGGGCAGGACTCGCTGCCCCCTTGTGCCATTTCAAAGCCAATTGGGAGGGTGCGGGGAGGAGCTGAAGGAAAACCAGAACACTGTCTACAGAGCGGAAAGCCTCTTCCGTGCTGGTGGGATTGAACCACGCCAGCGGGCCACCGACTGGGCCTCCAGGGCTCCTCCTCTTCGGAGACTCCCGAGCCCCTGGGGTCTGACATGGTCTTAGTTCTGGAGCGCTGGGACAGTATCGCCACGGGCACCAGGACCCTGCCTGCCACAGGGCTGGAAGCAGGTCCCACAGGCACGCCCTGCCTGTTTTAGACCTGCCCGGGCGCAGAGGAGCGCTTGCAGGAGCCCGGCAGACTGCCCGGGAGCTGAGGCTCCGCCAAGACCCCGTCCCCGTCCCCCCGCCCCTCGCAGGGCCCTTGGAGGCTAGAAGAGAGACAACGCCTGCCCACTCTCCACACCCAGCCATGCCCCGTTGGCAGGGGCCCGAGAGGCTGTGAATGAAGACAGGCCCCACCCACGGCCCCGCACACGCAGGCCCCCGCACCTTGGGCTTGTTGCAGTGTGCAATGACACGCAGGATTCTCCTCTTCAGGTCCTCCATGTTGGTCACACTTAACCTGGGGGGGAGAGGGGGTGAGGCCTGGCTCGGCCCTCCCCGGGGCCCGCCCGCCGACCCCGCGCGCAGGCGTCCACACACACCTGGGGATCACGTCCTTGCCCAGGATCAGCGACACCATGAAGCTCTTGGAGTACTCGTACAGGGACTTGCTGCAAGCCCAGAGGGAGGGGAGAACCGACTGTCAGTGGGGGAGCCCACCCTGCACCCCGAATCCTGCAGCTGTGGGACAGCCCGCCGGGCGACTTCAGAGAGGGGTGCGTGACCCCATCCCAGCAGCTCCACAACCCTGGCACTGCCCGCCTCAGAAAGCCCGGAGGACAGATGGAGCACTCGCAGGTCTTGACCCAGCCAGTCTCTTGTGAGGAATGTCTCCCAGGCAGGCCAAGAGGGTCATGCCACAAGCTTCCCATGGCACGTCCGTGCCCGAGTCCAGCCTCAGGCAGGCAGGCCATCGCTTTGGAGCACAGAGGATGCAGACCATCTCACAGAGGATGCAGACCATCTCCCGCAGGCTGCTCGGCCCCCACATGAACGCATACTGGACACACGGTCATGTGGGCCTGTGGGTCAGGCAGCCCCTCACACGCCATTTCCTTCCTGCAGGCTCTCGAATGTGTTGTGTGTTCATGCGATTCACACAGAGAACGGGGCCTGCTTCCTCGGACACGAGGAGACGTGACCGAGCAGCAGAACCATCAGTCAGAAGATGGACTGGCAATCGCTGTCCCTGAGCGAGGAGGACAGAGCGGAGGGAACCGAGACCTCTCTCGGCAGCCTTGGTGCAGCTTCCCTGGGGACCACGCAGGGGTGTGACCTGATGATCAAACCAAGGTCAAGGAAAGGAACCACAGAAGCACTCTGACACCCTCAGGCTCGGGCAACAGACAAGTGCCGTGGTAGCTGTGAACCAAGCCAAGGAGAGAGTGTCTGAGGTGACGCCCTCGCCACTGCGCTCTGACCGTCCCCGGGAGACCGGAGTGGAGGGTCCTTGCTAACCACGAGTCCGCAGTTTGAAACCACCAGCTGCTCTGTGGGAGAAAGACGAGGCTTTCTGCGCCCATAAAGATGGGCGCCCCCAGGCTGAGCCCTGGTGGCTGGCTTAGTGGTAGTTTGCGGGACTGTGGCCCACAGGGTTGACAGTTCAAATCCAGCAGCAAGGCTGGGCTTGCTACTCCCACCAGGGCAGTGATGCCACACACACACACACACACATACAAAAAAAGGTGGGCGCCCCCAGGGGCCGCTATGCACTGTGCCAGAGGGCTTCTGTGAGGCAGCGCCGATTCGGTGACGGTGAGCTTGTGTTTCCGAGCAGGGATAAAGTCTAAGAAGAAAACAAACCACAAGAAACAACCACCCCACCCACACCTTTCAGACTATCGAGCACTCCACTGCTACGTGACAGTTTGAACCCGCAACCACGCAGGGCATCCAAAGACAGGCCTGGCCATCTGTTTCCCAAGGTCACATCCCAGGAAACACCTGGAGCAGTGCGAGCCTGCACAGCCACCTGCATTGGAACTGTTCTTCCAAGATTGTACTGATGAACAGAAGATTACAAGGGCTGAGACTGAGACACACACACACACCCTTGAGGGCAGAGCAAGGCTGCCCTGGGGGCTTCTGGGACTTAATCTCCTGGGCAGACAGCCTCCCCTTTTGCCAACAGTCAGTACAACAAGAATACACCGAGAGACTCTACAAAAGAAGCCCTGTCCTTTGGCTTGTGGTGGAAGCACCCATGTGAACGCAGGATGCCCTTTCTCTTTGGAGCAGGAACAAAACATGCCTTGGTGCGCCCTGAAACTGCCCCTGGACATGACTGTCCGACACAAGGAGTCACTGCTCCTTAGAGAAGCAGCCAGCGCTGGATGCCGCGCTTTCCCCAAATGCGCCCTGTGCCAGCAAGCAAGCACACGACCCACACGCTGGCCAGTGGCCAAAGGGTGGGGACCTGGACCTCGGAGTGGGCTGGGCTCACAGGCTAGTTCACAGCAATAGCAGTTGCCCCCCGGAGGGGCCCCAGGTCCTTCTGCATGGTTCAAGTTAGGAGAGGATTCCAGCCCACACATCCTCCTCTTTCCCAGCAGTCCCTCGGCTGACCGGCCAGAAGGACAGGTGGAGAAAGGACATCACCATCTTGGAGCTGAGTGAGTAGAGGTGGCTGAGTGATCCCGGTCAGCTGCCAACTACAAAGACCGACAGGCACCCGGTGTCCCCTGGTGAGAGGTCCAGAGACTGACACTCCACGGCCCCACACCCAGCCCACGGCCACCAAGTGGAGTCCAACCCCCTGACCCTCGAGGACAGAGGAGTGCTGCCCCTTCCTGTGGGCTGCCGGTGCCACACAGCAGAAAGCCTCCTCTTTCCCTCGGGGCATGGCTGGCCGGTGTCGCACTGCTGACTCTGCAGCCACCAGGAACCAAGGGGGTCTCCAACCCCCTTCGGAGAGATCCCAGCTCGGCCAGACGGCCCATTTCCTAGGAAACCCCAACCCCCAGGCAGCAGACAGAGGAGTGCATTAGAAGACCCTGGAGTCTATAATAGGGGCCAGGCACGGAACCGGGCCATCCTCGAGAACACGTGACAAAGAGGGCACGTGCTAGGAACAGGGAGGAGCCCAGGGCCGGAGAGCAGCCGAGACAGCCGTCCGCCCAACAGGAGGGTGTGTGTGTGTGTGTGTGTGTGTGTGTGTGTGTGAGTGAGTGAGAGAGAGAGAGAGAGAGAGAGAGAGCGCACTTGGAGGTGTTCCCCACAGTGTGCCGGATAAACTCAGAACCCAAACCCTGTGCCTCTAGGACGGCAGACTGCTCCTGTGCGTTTCCGAGCCCGGCGCTCGATGGGAGAGAACATCTCCTCTCCACCCCCCACACCCCGAGCGGCTAGTGGTTTCAAACTGCTGACCGTGGGGTTAGCCACCCAAGTATGGACACAGGCGACCTGTCACCACCAGGCAAAAACCCACCTACCACGCCCAGGATCTGGCCTGCTGGATCGGAGAGAAAGAGGCAGTTTGAAGAGGGTAAGAAAAGCGAGTCCCAGGACCCAGTCCCCCCCAACGGAGTGGAGCCCCCCTCCCCAGCAGGCGCATTACCTGAGCAGCCCCCGGGGGGGCGAGAAGGCGTAGCAGCGGACTTGTGGGTAGGCTCTCTTGAGCATGAAGGCCAGCAGGGCGGCGGCACCAGCCCCCAGGCTGTGTCCAACCAGGACCAGCCGGTACTCCTGCGGGACAGAGAGGGTGACGGTGGGACCCTGCTGGGGACAGACGACGCAACGAGATACAAGGAGAGCGAGACTCACGGGGGCGACACTGAACGCCTGGCTCAGGATCCCGTCGTCGACGAGGCGGCTGTAGACATACCGGGCGGCTTGAGAAATCCCCTGAACACGGACGGGGACAGAGAGACACGGCCGGCCATCAGTCGCCAGGCAAGGCGGGTCCACCCACGACTCAGAAGACGGTCACGGAGACATGGGCCAACCTCCAGCTACCTCGGTTCCATTCCAGGGTCGTGTCTCCCTGCGCCCCCAGTGGCACACACCCCTTTCTCATTTCCCAGCTTGTACAAGTCACGTTTCAACCAGGCCGTCGTCGACCCAGGGGCTGCGGCAATGTCGTAGAGGGTTGAGTTGAACTGTTAAGTGAGAAGCCACCAGTTCAAAACCACTAGACGCTCTGCTGGAGAGCAGTGAGGCGCTCTTCACCCGCATAGACGGGCTCGGAACCCACGATGGTGTGCTGCTCTGTCCACCCGGTCACACGGTGAGAGAGCAGGCTGCTGGCGCTAAGTTTGGCTTTCTACTTGTCGGCAAAGGAGGCCGGTCCCTGGAGCAGCTGGAGTGGAGGGAGGGAAGGGCCGGAGGAAGACCTCGGGCAGCGTGGACCGGCAGCGCTTGCCCCTGGGCTCGGCTCAGGACCAGGTGGGCTTTCTTCCGCTGTAGAACGTGGCGAGGCGTCAGGACGGACTCCACAGCCCCGACAGCGAGACCAGACGCAGTGCGGCCACAACTGCTGGGCACCTGGCACCGCGGGGCAGGGCTGTGTGCCAGGTCCCCGGGACGCCCGGAGCACACATCCGCTGACACCAACACGAGCAGGAAGAACCCCACCCCGACTGCCGTCTAGACTGCTCCGACTTGCGGCGGCCTATGGGCCAGAGCAGAACTGCCCCTGCGGGTGTCCCAGGCCACGGTGAACCGCTGCGGGACCAGATAGCCTCGTCTCTGTCCCCCAGGGTGACCCCGGGGGTTTGAACAGCCGGCCTTCCGGTTCATAGCTGAGCACTTCACCGCTGTGCCACCAGGGCTTCCTGACATCGAGGTGAGCACATGTGTGCTTCTTGGCACACGTGCACCCAGGTTCGGACTCACAGCGATCTGCAGGGCAGGGAGACTGCCGCGCTGCCTGGACGGTGCGTGGGCTGTCCATCTGCAGGGAGTCGACCTGCCTGTCTCCCCAGGCAGCCAGGGCGGTTGTGGGGGGGAGGGGTTTCTGATCGCCTAAACGTGCAGTTCACAGCCGAGCGCTTAAGCACCGTGACACCAGGCCTCCTGAGTGTACCCAGTCACATTTGTGGACCCCACCACAAAAAGACGGCGAATAGGGGTGACAAGGAAAAAACCCCACTGCCCTGGGATGACCACGCTTCTAACTGGGGACAAAGTATCTGCATCTCAGTTGGTCCCTGACAATGACCAGGCAGGGCGTGGCCCGTCCCCTTTCTTGAACACCTTCGGTCTTTTGATCAGACGTTTGACTTAAGCACCACTGGCTGCGGACGTGTGCCTGTCAGGGTTTCGAGGGCACAACCTGAGCCGTGCACACAGCGGAGGAAGGTCCTGCTGGCTCCACCCCGGCTTCTGGAAGCTTCCTCAGGAGTGGGCAGTCTTTGGGTATGACTCACTGCAGCTTTCTGTTCCTCCTGGGGCAGGGCTGACATACACCCCCGCCACACACACCACACAGCCTAGTCACAGTGAAACTAGACCCAGGATCAGTGCCATCCCTGTCCACAGAGCACCGCCCCCAAGGCGGGGAGGGGGCGGTGGGGCCCTGGGCCCAGCTCTCTTTGACCAGGAGAGCTCAACATGTGAGTCCAATGGAGAGGGAGGAAAGGTACCCTGTGCACAACAGGGACGCCTGTGTCCAGCCCCACACCACCTTCCTCTCTGACCCTAGGCACACAGCCCAAAGCCCGGTGGGGCTGCTGAGAGCACTGGCCCGGGGCACACACCGGCCAAGCTCAGCATTTCTGACAGGGTGGGGTGGGTGAGGTGTTGGAGCTGGAAGCTGCTGGCCCCACGTTTCCCCTTCACGGAACATTCCAGAACATTCCCGGGCCTCTACCTTGTGTGCCACGCAGTCTTGCATCTCATAACCCAGGTCGAGGGCCTCACTCTCGGCAGACAGGTCGGTGAGGACGTCCTGCAAGAGACCACCGTGAGGCCATCACCCAGGCAGGCCGGGTGGGGAGACCCTGCCCCAACAGCACTGGAGATCCCCAGGGGGTGAGTCCTCCAGGTTGGACAGCTGAGGCGTGGAACCTTGCTTCCCGGGACCCCAGGCCTGGTCAGCTGCAGACCCCGGGTGGCCAGGATGCACCGAGGCCTCCCTCTGGGAGCCTCCGGGCACACCAGGGCTCATGCAGCCCCCGAGGCTGTGTCAGGCTCAGGGCAAAGCAAAATGCCCATCCTCACGGCACCAGCGGGGATGTCAGCAGAGTGTGAGCCCAGCAGACCAGAGGTGGACAGTGACCCCCGCTGGGGCCAGGGACTGGCAGGCCAGGTCGCTCATCGCCAACAAGCCCAACTCTGCTCTGAGCATCAGACTAAGGGTTGGGGGGCATGCAACCGACAGGGCGGCTCAGCAAGAGAAGCCCAGAGGCCGTCCATGGAAGAACATCAGTTCTTCTCCAGTGTGTCCGACACTTACAGCACACCCATACCCGCAACCCTTTGAGAGCTGATGTCTGCTCCCCACCTTGTTCATGGGTTACCCTAAGATCCAGGAAGTGAAGCCACAATTGAAAGTATCGTGACTTGGGTCAGGTGAACCATAGTCCTCATGGAAGCCTAGGAGGGCGAGGAGGTGGTTTTAGGAGGGATTGGGGCAGTTTGGTGTGAGGAAGGGATCGCTGGGGTATGGGGCTGACTCTCACTGGAACTAGAAGCAGTGGCCATAGGGGCCTGCAAGGCCAACGCGGGAGGTACCCCAGCAGGCCCACTGGGCCCATTACAGGCCACGGAGGCAGATAAACTCCAGCAGCCCTGGAGTCTATGTGACATTGAGGCTTTCAGTACAGGAAGCTGGAGGGAAGGGGGTCACCCAGGTGCGGGACTGGGGAGTTGGGGGGTGTGAGGGCGTGTGTCCCTCCAGGGACTGCTCCTGGGAGCCAAAGCTGCCGACGTTCCTGACCTTTCTCCTCCCCGAGAAGAGGAACACGGCTGTGGATCTTTTAATAGATGGGACATTTCTCAATCCTGGCTTCAGTTCCCCTTTCACATCCCCAAGACGGCCTCTGCTATCTGCTCCCTGCTCCCTGGGTCCGGCGGCTGAGTCTGTGTCCTAGGCGTGGTTTCTCATGGTTCCTCCCAGCAGGGTGTCCCACCCGCCAGGCTCCTGGGCTTCTCTAGCACCCAACCCATTACCTGGAGAGACATGGTCCCTCTCACAGCGACCACGACCGATTCTTTCCGGTGGTCCAGAGCCACGAGGAAGGGAAGCTCATAGACCTGCAGGGCAGACACATGGCATGAGGCCTGAGCAGAGAAAGCATATTCCCTCATAACAGAGGCCCTGCCCGCCCCTCTCCTAACAGGCCCGCTGGTAACTGCCCTGGAAACAAGATGAATAGTTACAGAGGGCCCAACAGACTCAACTGTCAAAGAGAGTGACTGGCCTCCAGCAGGAAGAGTTACAGCACGGGCATGCCTGTGGGTGGGAGAACGGGTAGGTAGACCCTGGCCCATGCACACGATGGGGCACTACGCATCTCAGTTCGCGAAGACGGTGCCATAACCACAAAGCACCTTATGACAGCGACAGGCCTGCAGACCCCATCGCTGAGTGCCACGAGGCAGTCACTCAAGGACAAAGGTCACAGGGAGCAGCAGAGGGGGTGTGGAGACTCAGGAGGTTGCCGAGCAAGGAGGGCAGGAGGGCGTGGCCATGGGTGAACAGGGGTGGAGGATGGTTCCTGGGGTCGGGGAGTGGGGTGGTTGGGGCTGTGGTGGAAATGCAAACCTCCACCTGACTTTAGCAGCTACTGACCACTCGGGAGTCCCTCCAGGTGGCCACCACCTGTGACCCTTGGGGGCTGGCGAGGCTGTGCGGGGCCAGCCTCATCCTGCCCAAGGTCTATCACAACCTTCATCAGACACTTCCTCTGCATACACCCAAGTAGGGGTGTGCCCCACGTAGCGGGGGTGCAGACCCGGGGAGACGGATAAAAGCCATTAGCTCGTTCAGCAACAGACGGAAAGGGGGAAGGTTCAAGTCTACCTAGAGGCACCTCTGAAGAGAGGCCTGGTGACTGACTCCCCAAAAGTCGGACCCTGGTAGGAAACCCAGAAGAGCTGGTTTTCCTCTGACATGCGGGCCCGAGAGGGAGGCAGAAGCAGCTCGGGGACCACAGACATGGCTATCAACAACTTGGACATGTTTTGCTTGGTAATCTTAGCAGCACATCCCCAGTGGGGCAGGGGGCCCCCCTCCCTGTATCCTTTTGCCCTTTTGTCCCCCTGCCTTTTCTGGCTATCTGGGCTTTTCCCTGGATCCAGCCTGGCTGACTGTCCTGAGAAGCCTGCGGCTTGGCCGGATGATGGCACCCCCATTCACAAGACTGCCTGCTGTGTGGCCGAGGGGTGATCTCCAGGACCTGGTGTCTGGGACGTTGACAACTGCAACCTTGGGGAGCAAGGTGGCGGTCCACCTGTCACTATCAGACCAGCGAGTCAGCTCTTTATGATGGCTGTGAATGGCACTCTGCGTTCCCCCTCCCGTTCTGCCAGGCCCTTCTGTGGCCCAGTGAAAGGTGAAAGGGGGAGCCGTGGTGGCTGGGCACCGTCCAGTCCTTCCGTTCTCGGGCACTGCCCCGCCCTCTGGTTCTTCTGCGTTGGCCTTTTGGGCTTGTTCGCGCCTTGCTTGCGGCTTTTCTTCCCTTCTCCTTGCTCCAGACAAGGAGACCAATAATCGCGTGGCTGCTCAGAGCTGCCACCCACCACAGTAGATGTATCACGTCACCTTTGTGACCTCTGTTACGCCAAGTGTCCCAGCAGTCTCCCTGGTGTTTGCTCTCTCTTATGCTAAACCTGCATCGGCCTGGACCACTGGGTGGCTTCCAAAGGCTCTTTAAAACCCCCAAGATATCATAAGCAAACCTTGGGGTGGGGAGGGGGGTGGCCCGCGTTTTTTCTGGGGCCGTGATTCACAATTGCTATGGTAACTTCAGCAGCTTCTGAGGAAGTCTGGCCTGACTCGCTACAGAGTGGAGAAGCACTGGCCACGATGTGCACGTGCCCCCGGGTGGGACCTGCCTTGTCGTGGAAGCTGACGTGGATGAAGTCCCGGTACTGCAGTCCCGTCGTCTGCAGGATGGAGCCAAAGTGGCAGTTGAGCTGGTCACCTCCAACCAAGTCATACTCAGTGGTTCGGCTTCTGCAGCTGAAAGGGGGCCGGGGGGGGGAGGAGTGTCTAAGTGTTGCCGTACCAGCTTGAGGGCCCCTCTGCTTATGCAAGAGGAGGGCCCGGCGCCAGGCACACCCCGTGCTGAAGCAGCGACGGGTAAAGGGGTAAGACTTCGGGCACCCAGCTCCCGTAAGGCTCTGGGGAGAGGGTGACGGCTGGAGCGGGAGCATGCGACCAGAACGAGTGCCCACCCTCGATTCTGGAGAAAGGGGTGTGTGGGAGGGAGTTCCTCTTTTGTCTCCCCAAAATACCACAGCCCAGAAAGAGTTGCTGCTGCTCTTTGGAGCAGGGGACACAGGGCGGCGTTAGCGGGCCCCACCTCAAACGCAGGCCAGCGCCCGACTGGCCACCTACCAGTCACCGCCGACCTTGCAGAGGCCTGTGAACGGGTTCCTGTAGACGTAGAGCGGCCAGCCGTAGGCGGCCGCCGCAAACTGCATGTAATGGTGACAGTTCTCCAGCTCTGTGTCCAGCTCCGCTTCCTGGGCGAGAGAGGAGAGCTTCGTGTTTCCCAAAATCCTCCTGGCCCAGCGCACAGTGGCCCTGTGGCTCTCTGGGGCCGGCCCGCTTTAAGGAGCAGGAGCTTCTTCCTCCTACGGGGCCAGGGGAGTGGGCTCGAACTGCTGCCCTTTCAGCCAGCAGCCCAATACGTGGACCCACTCTGCCACCAAGGGTCCTGGGTGTTCCTGGGAACCAGGATGGCGAGAGTCGTCTCCTGAGATTCACAGGGCTGCTATGAGTCCGTCAGTCGGTTGGTCGGTCAGGGCTTGATGGCCCCTGCCCACGTCACTACAGAGCCACCCACGGCTGCATTCCGACTTCGTCCTTGGGGACAGGCCTCTGTGCAGATCTGGAAGGGGCACAGACAGGGAGGCCTCCTGCAGCTGCAGGGGCGGGTGTGGCAGGAGTGGCACACAGGCGGCTGCCGCCTGCCTGCCTGCTCCCAGACTTGCGCACTGGGGCCTGGGGCAGGGCGTCATTTCCCTTCCAGCACGGGCAGTGTCAGGAACGCAAGACTCTGGTCCTGGCGCGGCCGGTGAGCAGTCTGGACTGTTTGGGGGAGACCCACCACCCACCGGGGACGCGGGGCGGGGCTTACCTGGGAGGAGCCCGGGGAGTGGCTGATGACCTCGTCGGGCTCCCGCACGCTCCAGGTGTTGTCCTGCTGCTGATGGAGGAGGGTGAGGCCCGCCGCGATGTCACTGGGCACCAAGTCCGTGTCCTGGGTGGGAGACCGCGGGGGTGTGGTCAAAACACCTAGAAGGTAGGGCCGGCGGGTCCCCGGGGAGGCCCTTCTCGAGTTCAGACAGACAGACGCACGCGCCCAGACAAAAATCACTGTTCTTAGCAGGGCCCCTTCAACACACACCAAACACACAAAAACCTCTCTCTCCCTCAAAGGCCGCCCCAGCCCACCGCCGGGGAGCCCATTCGGACCCCTGGAAAACCTGCGGGACCGGGGAGATCTGCCCAGAGGGTTTCGGGGCTGTCACACCGCCTCATCTTTCTGCCGCGGGGCAGTCGGGGTGAGAACGGCGGACCCTGCCGTTTGCAGCCTACCCTCCTCCACGGGTTGCACGATGTCGTTCTTGGCAGAGGGGTGGGCGGGTGTCAGGGCTGGATGCACCTGACTGGAGGCCTTGGCCTCAAACAGTCCCCCGGCAGGGCACCTCCCTGGGCCCCCTCAAGCAGCTTCCTGTGAACAGGGGCAGCGGGCGGGCGGGCGGGCGTGCAGGAAGGGGGGCAGGGAGGGCCACCCCGGCCGGGCTTACTGAGAAGTAGGTTGACAAAAGCTCGGCCGTACTCGAGAGCGCGGCGCGCACGTGCTCGTCCTCGCCGCCGCCCAGCGCGCAGCAGCACAGCAGCTTGACCCGCCGCTCCCACAGGCTGGTGGCCGCTGTCCGCAGGCCGCTCAGCAGCTGGCTCGAGTCGTGGGCCTGCAGGGCGCCCGGGCCGGGCCCCAGCTTCCCTCCCAGGGGGTCAAAGACCACGAGGATGGTCACCACCGTGGAGACGATGATGATCCAGCTGCCGGACAGAGAGGGCCAGGGGCGGGCTGGAGGCGGATCCGAGTGACCCCCAGGGGTTCCCAGAGAGGGCTGCCCCGCCCCGCCCCGTCCCCATCCCCGCCCCAGGGGCCGCAGAGTGCACGCTGTCCAGAATCACGGTGTGACCACAGGTCCAAAGCTTGTTTGGGGGGGGGGGGGAAGAGGGGGTGAGGAGAGCTAGCCTTTTTAATAATTAGGCCCCCACCTACAAAAGAATGAAAGGACCCATTCTTCACACCATGCACAAACAGTTAAATCGAGATGGATTAAAGCCTTAAATATAAACCCTAAATAAGTATCATCAAAGAAAACAAATAGGGAAAAACTTAAGGGCCCTAATACCAGACATAAGTACACTACTAGACATAATACCCACATGACAGAAAATAAATAGAAAACTGGGACCTTCTAAAAATACATTAAGTTGCCCAGGAACTAAAAGAATATTTAGAAACTGAATGTGGTAGCAACTGTACAATTCTGCAGGATGTGATTGAGCTCTGGAGTGACATATGAGGACAAAAGGGATTTTAAGTTCA
Organism: Nesogale talazaci; assembly: GCA_004026705.1. Classification (NCBI taxonomy): domain Eukaryota; kingdom Metazoa; phylum Chordata; class Mammalia; order Afrosoricida; family Tenrecidae; genus Nesogale; species Nesogale talazaci. Next base: position 35,595 of record PVJH01015687.1, on the reverse strand, counting down.
TATATCCAGTTCCCCCCAGGATGAAAGTTTTTCATGGCAGGGGAGAGGGAGAGAGTAATTTATTATCTTTTCTTTCTTTTGTTTGTTTTTTTTTTGGCATCACTGCTCTCCGGTGGTGGGAGTAGGAGGCCCAGCCCCACTGCTGGAATTGAACCTCCGTCCCAGTGGGCCACAGTCCCGCGTACAACCACTACGCCACCGGGGCTCAGCCCTTTTCTTTTCTTTTTTTTTTAATATTTTGGGCATCACTGCCCTCAGGTGGTGGGAGTAGGAGGCCCAGCCTTTGCTCCTACAGAGCTGGAATTGAACCTCCATCCCAGTGGGCTGCAGTCCCGCGCAAAACCACTATACCACCGGGGCTCAGCCCCCAATTTATTATCTTAAAAGGGGGGTAGTAGGTCAAATAAACTTGAGAACTTATGGCCCAGGACCTAGCTGAAGCAAGTCAGTCCTTCCTTCTAGAAAGTTCCTCATTAGGCCACGACTTCCCAGGGCCTAACAAATGCTGAGCCAGAGGGTCCAGGTCCACAAGAGAAAAGGGGGCCATGAGGGCCTGGGTACAGCTGCGGCTTGTCCTCCATGGCCCAGGGTCCCTTGTCGCCTGTGATACCTGCAGCCCCGCCTCCTCTGGCCAAGTTGAGCACATGGAGGGGTGCCCTTCTCCCCAACTGCCCCGCTCACTCGGGGCCTCTGTGTCCGTTTCCATCCTTCACACCATCTTGCTGAGATTCTCGCAGGCTCCCCGGACCTTGCAGACCACAGCCCAGCGTTGGCATGCAACTTGCTTGGCGACGATGTCACTTCCTGCGGTGGCCTGGCCCCACTGTGCTTACTATTAGTGGTCCAGAGACACCCGGGCTCCCGTGTCGAGGAAGGATCTTCAGACAAGCAGCTGTGCCGGCCCTGGGTGCAAGGAAACGTGGGTCTCCTTCCTACAATGCAGGGCTGTCTCGGGGGTCTCTAGACCCTGCCACGACTCCCACGCTGCACCTGGCCTCACCCACTGTTGGTCTTTGTGTGTGGCAGGGGTGAGGAATGCCCAGCCCCCTACTCGGCCTGAAGCGTCATCAATAACCAGCCATGGTCACAGGGGTCCCCAGAGATGGGCAGTTCCAGCCACCACAGTAGGGGTTTGTGCTAGTTACGTCATCTGGTGTCAATCTGAGGATTAAGAGTGTAGGGGCCTGTCAATCAGGATACAGCCGATGAGGCCTCTCTGTGGGCACGGCCCTCTCCTGAGGATTCTGGGAACTCCTCTATTTTTATTTCCTCTTGGAAGCAGGAGACACTCTCTCTCTAGGCTCACCCCCTTGGAAACTCTACGGACAAAGGCTCACTGGGAGACATCCCTGTGGAGAAGACACCTGGAGAGAGGCCGATGGCGCCAGAGAAGCCACGCGGAGAGCCCTGCCAGTGCTGAGACCTCACAACGCCACTGGATCCTCGAGACTTTCCACGCTCTGGCCTGGGAGTTTTCTGCATTAGGCGTCATTGCATGTCTCGCGTGAGTCTGAAGAGGACTCCAAAGATTCTCATCAGACATATGGGCTCACATCGGATCTATGGGCTTGATCTGGACTGGGATGTTTTATCAATATTCAACTGCTCTAGTACATAAAGCGCTTTCTTAGACACGTGTCTCCATGAATTTGTTTCTCGAGTCTCCCCAGACTGACTCGGGTGAGTCCAGCCCGTGGCTACCTGTCAAGGCCCTAATGGGGTCTGGCCCACAAATGATGCCGTGACTATCCAAATGGCCCTTGAGAAAACACTCGGGTTTCGTGGAAAGATTGTGGGCTTTGCTCCCTCCGGTTCTCAGGGGACTGCGCGCCTTCTACCTCACACACCTTGGGCATGTGCAAGCCCCACCCTTCACAGTGATCCCCAGGGCAGACCCCACTCATCATTCTCCGTGAGCAGCGGCTGGCCTCCAACTGCTGGCCTGGCAGTGAGCGGCCCGTGCATGAACCAGGACCCCACCAGGTCTGTCTCACCAACCAGGGGCCTTCGGGGTGCACGTGGGAAACTCCCATGAGCTGCACTTCGGCTCCAGCTGCCCACCGGCTCCCCAAAATCCCCTCATTTAGAGAAGCAGCTCTCTGTCTTCCGCCAGGGTCGGAGGGAAGCTCCTGGGGAGGGGGGCTCACCTGACGACGACTGTGGCGATGATGCCATTCACGACCGTCCGGTTGCACTGGACTCCGTCGGAGACCCAAACGGCCCCCACGGTCGCCCAGATCACCTCGGGCAGGAAGAGCGCCAGCCGGATGTAAAGCAGCTTGGACATGGACTTCCGGGGCCCGGGGTTGCAGATGGTGCCTGGAAGGCAGACAGCGCTCAGGCGCTCAGGCTGGCCCGGCATGGACATGCGACTTCCCACAGCAGCCCAGCCGGCAGACGCTGTCAGGCTCTCACCCGCTCCTCCATGGGCAAGGGAGGCAGGGGGGTGGGGTGGGAAAAGGCCTCGGCTCCTTTCTCAGACTTCCCAGGGAGGAAACTCTATTGGGGTCTACCTCGGGGGGAGAGGGGACACGTGTGACCATCTGAGGGGCCCTTTTAACTCGTGCTGGAGTGACCGGCCCCAGAGTAACAGCTGCTCTGCGGAAGATGCACCTGCAAGGGAACAGGCGTCCCCTGTCGTGCTGGGTCGAGGTCAGGTTCAGGCACAGCACGGAGGCAGAGGAGGCGAGACTGTGGAATGATCACAGCGGGGCAGACGGAATCCAGCCCCAGCGACAGGCCGCTTGTTTGGGGCAGGCTGGCTGCAGACCTTCCTCTTGTACCACATAAAGCAAGGCGTGGCCAGGGGGCTGCCCTTGGGCGGTCAGCTGTGTGGCGTAAAGCAGCGGCTGCTGTCACGGCCTGGAGCCAGAGCAGTGGGCTCAGGGTGTCCGCGGGTCCCATGATGAGTACATAGCGACTTGGTGGTGGTGGGTTTGGAACTGAGTTTTTGGTGTAAGAAACAACTGGCCAGCTGGGAAGAAGCAGAAGGCACGGGGTGGAGGTGGTGCTTCCGGAAGGAAGGGCTGGGGTCCGGGATGAGGCGAGGCTGCCCTGCCACCCGCAGCCCCAGGACATGAGGCTCCCAACCAGCCTCGGGGGTACTTGCGGGGGCCTCCCGAGGGTCAGCCTCTCTCGTGTCCTGTGCTGGGGAGCTTTCGGCTGAGGGAGTCGACCGGGTGAGCTGGCTCACAGCTCACGGGTCCCAGGAGACAATTTCACGGGAAGGATGGTGGCTGGGGACGACTCTGGTTGGCCCCCACACGCCAGGAAGCGAGGTCCTACCAATGCAGCGGCTTAAAAGAGGACCTTGCCCCTGAGACTCTCTGAGGCTGTTAACTCCTTACGCGAGTGGAAAGCCCCGTCTTTCTCTCCAGGATCAGCTGGTGGTTTCGAACTGCCGACCTCACAACGAACAGCCCACTGCGCGTCACACCATCTCTGACCCACACACCCGGGTCACAGTCATGGGTCCACGTGGCTAGGAGAAAACATCTGTTCCTCTCACCAGAGACTCGAGACAAAGCGTCGCTGCCGCCGTGACCTGGCTCCAGCAGTGGGCGGTGGGAAGCCAGACACCCTGTCATTACAGCCCAGGCCCGGGGCACGGCCTTCCCCAGGCCACCCAGCAGCTCCGCCCCGTCCCGCCCCGGGCACCACCGGTGACAGCGAAGCCAGAGCAGGAACCTCTCTGCCCAACATTCCTCCCGGGACTCTCCCAGATGCCCTCCTTGGTGTGGGTGGGGGGTGGTGGTGGTTAATGGCATGGAACAGGGGTCCTGCCCAGCGGCTCCCAGAGGGAAAACGCTTCTCTGCTTCTGGATCTTTCCTGGAGGAGAGACTTTGCACAGCCTACCAGCAAGCTCCTCCCTGTAGGCAGAGAACCCCCCTACGGCCGTCTGCTCCGACTCCTCCTGGGCGGCACGTGGCCTGTGAACATATGGAGCGCCGGTGGGGGCGGCAGCTGGAGGTGTCTGCAGCGCCCCGTGCTCGGCTCTGCACACAGAGGGGGGTGTCAGGCGGGGCGCGCTGGCCCCTCCCGGAATCTGGGCAGAGGGTGGGGGATGAAAGGGACACACCACCAGGGCTCCTTATCCTGCCAGTGAAACTGCTCCGGCCAGACTCTGCTCCCTCCCCCAGAGTGACGCAGGTAAACACACACACACACGCAAATCCCCATGGAGGGAGGGGCCCATTCCGACAGATACGACCCGGCAGCACATGGAACCGCTGCCCTTGGAGGTGTCCACCGTGGCTGACTCTCCCGGGACCCGACAGCCACGTCCTTCTCGTGAATGCCAGCTGGTCATTTTGGACAAGTGAACGAGTGACCCAGGGCCACCAGGGTTTTTATTATCAGCGGGGGGCTGGATAGAGGCTGGCCCATGCACACGATGGAGGAATGAAGGGCTGGCACATGCTACAACAGGAGCGATCCCTGGAGACCCAGAGTGCGCCCAGCCCTGATCCCACGTCCAGGACGCCCGCCTCTGGCCAGCCCCAGCCCGGGCGACCACGCTCAGGGACAATGCTGAGACCCTCTCCAGCCTCAGCTCGTCCGTACACAGAGGCAGCGGGCCTGCTCTTGTCTGCCCGTGTTCTCTTCCTCCCAGAAACACTCCTCCTACTCTTCCTGCTGGCCCCTTGTCCTGAAGGATCAGGACCTCGATTCTGCCACCCTCCCTCTGGCCACTCCTGACGTGATGCACAGGCGGGCCTACCGAAGGGTGCGCCGGCATGCTTGGCCCCTCTCCTGACCCAGGTGACCCACCCCAAACACACTACATCCGGGCAAGCCCAGCTCACAGCCACCCCACACGACGGAGAACTGCCCCCACGGGCTTCTGAAACTCAAAATCTTGAGGGAGTCGGCAGTCTCATCTTTCTTAATTGGAGCAGCGGATGGGGGTCACACCATTGGCTGGGGTACCCCCCCCACCCGCCTTCAGGAGCCACCAGGGCTCTTGAGAGCGATCGACTTTTATGTCGTCCATTGCAGCTCATAGTGCCCTGCCGCACTAAGGGGAGGACAGGCCGCACAATCCCGCGCCGTCCGCCGAGTCTGCAGTGAGACAGTGTCAGGCCAGTGATTGTCCACAGAAACCACAACACGTGCAGAAGGGGAAAAGCAAATAAACCAGAAAGCAGCCAGACCTCTGTAACCCTTACAACTTACTAACTAAAGGGCCAGTAACCCAATTTACTATTGGACACAGGGGCCAACTCAGCATCTCTTCAAAGAAGATAAACCCTTCAGGACCTATAATGAGAGGAGTGATACCAGGTGGGGACAGGGGAGGGGGGTGACAAAGGGGCCACCGATCACAAGGATCAATAAATAGCCTTCTCCCTGGGGACCGACAATAGAAAAGGGGGTGAAGGGAGATGTCAGGCAGTGTGAGACATGGAAAAATGATAATAATTGATAAATTATCATGGGCTCAGCAGGCAGGGAGGAGGGAAAAGGAGGAGCTGATACCAAGGGCTCAATTAGAAAGAAAATGTTTTGAAAATGATGATGGCAACACATGTACAAATGCGCTTGACACAATGGATGGATGTGTGGATTGTGATGAGTTGTGCAAACCCCCAATAAAATGATTTATTAAAAAGAAATCAAGGGCTGAGCCCCGGTGGCGTAGTGGTTGTGCACGGGACTGTGGCCCACTGGGATGGAGGTTCAATTCCAGCTCACAGGAGCAAAGGCTGGGCCTCCTACTCCCACCACCAGAGGGCAGTGATGCCTAAAAAACTAAAAAACAAAAAAAAAAGAAATCAAACAGAATGACAGTCTCAGAAATCCCCAGGAGTGGTTCTGCTTTGTCCTAGAGGGTGGCTAGGCATTAGAATTGGTTTGATGAGTTTGGAGTTTGGAAGAACATGTTGAAAAGGAAATTGAAAATAGAAAGAATAAAGAGTGAAAAAAAAAAAAGAAAGAAAAACACAAGAGCAATAAACACGCGAGAAGACGAAGCACCAGGGCAATGCAGACCCAAGCCAGCAGGCCAAGGGGGGCAGGTGGAGAGTCAGGTACGCTGTGCTTGGGGGGCCTGAGGAGTGGCCGGACTGTCTGCTTTGACTCAGCACAGAATGGAAGGTCTCGGCCATCTCCATAGCTGCCTCTGTGATTAAGCCGTCTGGTGCTCCACCACGTCCCTCGTTCACGTTCCTCTCTGCTTTACTGGGCACCACTGGTCCCTCCTGAGGCCGTGTCCAAAGTTCATGAGACGGACGGAGTCTCCCCGTCCTCCCGTCTGAGGGGCGCTCTGGCTGCACTTGTCCCCACACAGGTCTGTGTGCTCGGCTGGCAGCCATACGGCCTGAGAGGCGCCAACACGTCCCGTCAGAGCATCACCACTTCTTCGCTCTTTCTCACTTCGCTGGCGGCCAGCGTTTGAACGGACACGAGGACACTGAGAACATTCTGGCTTGGGTCAGGGGCACCTGAGTCCTCAAAGCGACATCTTCGCCTTCAAGCACCTTAGAGGAGTCTTGTGCAGGTTTACCCAGTGCAGCGCAAAGGCCTGGTGCTTCCCCAGCGGCTGCTTCCAAAACAGACTGACGTCTTTGGCGGCGCCAGTCACCTGCCCTTTTTTCATGGCCTGGGGAGACGGGCACTGGAATCTATTGCTGGTGAGAATGCGCAATGGCGCAACCGTTGGCAGACAATCTGGCAGTTTTTCAAACACAGAATTACCATATGAATCAGGACTTCCACTCCTCAGTATGTGCACACACCCCAGAGAAATGAAAACACACACTCCTATAAGAACGCTGGCGTGTGTGGCATGATTCAAGATCACAAAGGGGAGACGACCTGAACTGCTCAAACCAAACCCCACCCACCCAACCAGATGGGTCCAGCTCACAGGGACCCTGGGTAGGACTGCCGAAACTGTAACTCTCCCTCAGAGCAGACAGCCTCACCGTTCCCCCGAGAGGCCTCTGATAGGTTCGAACTGCCAGCCACAGAGTTAGCAGCCCAATGCCTAATCCATGAGCTCACCAGACCTCCTTCTCACGTGAGGAATGGATAGACAAGCCGTGGGCTTGCCACTCTGTGGAATACTACTCAGCCCTCAAAAAGGAATGTGGTGCTGGGAAGTGCCACAACCTAGCTGAGCCCTGAAGATATGAGGCCATCCTTAAGAATCCAGGCCAAAAGGTCACAGGGCACATGAACCCGGACATAATGTCTAGCACGGACACAACTAGAGAGACGGGAGTTAGATCGGTGGTGGCCCAGGGACATGAGGCATAACCGCTGAGAGGCACAGAATTCTTTTTTGGAGTGGGGGTAGTGACGGAACATTTGGAACTTGGCGATGGTGGCAGACCGACTCAATGCCTGTCCCCCAAACCACTGACTCCCCACCCTCTGTGGGCGGATTGTGCGGGGCCCAGGGGGAGGAGAGGGTGGGAAAGCCGCTTCCTCTCTCTTTACCTTTCATGCTGACGTTCACGATGGCGGCCACAGCGCAGATGACCGCCATCAGGAGCACCATGAGCACGAGCAGGTACGCGCTGAGCAGGGCGCCGCCCGTGCAGTCCAGCTGTCTGCGGTGCTGCAGGTACAGCGTCAGGATGCCCACCCACCTGTGGGAGAGAAGGGAGCTGTCAGGCCCAAGACCCCGCAACGGCTGTGAGACAGGGCACAAGGAAGGCCGTCTGACTGCCAGCAAGTGACGCCCAGGCACAGAGGCCCGCAGGACAGGGATTGCCCCGACTGGAACTCTTGACGGCAGCAGAAAGCCCCGTCTTCCGTCCATCCGCCCGGGGAGCGGCTGCTGCTGGTTTAGAATGGCTGGCCTTGCTGATCACGGCCCAGCAAGGAACCACCGCGCCACCAGGGATCCAAGGAAAAGTCTAGGAGCCCTCCTTTTCCAAAGTCAATTCCCACCCATGGCTCTGCAACAGAACGTTTCTCCAGGGCAGATGGGCTTGCCTGATGCAACTGCAGACAAATAGGGAGAACTCAAATCCTGGAAAAGTCCAGACTTTCCAGACCGCCGGAGGCCAGAGGACACGCCCTTCGCACCAGGCGTGTCACCTGAGAACTCTTTAAACCTCGGGCCCATACCTTCCTGAGGTCACTTTTCGGTGAAACAGCAGATTGGTATCTTATTATCCGAGAACCCAGTGCTGCTGTAAAGCCAGGGAGGGGAGCATCCCACTTCTTCTCAATGAAGTGTCCAGGGGGGACTCCCCGCCTTCTGCCCCAAGCACTCAGCTGGGCGGGGAGTCTGCTGCTCGTCTCATGCTCCGCCTCCTGATTCTGCTGCTGCCCTTCTGGGGTCACAGCCGCCTCCTGGACCAAGGAGGCTCAATGCACAGGGGCCTTGGGGTCCAAAGAATGCCCTTCCCCCCCCCCCCAACCCCGACTTAGGCTGGCATCACAATGAACCACAGCTAATCCCTGTAATCCAAATCAGAGCGCCCCCCCCCCCCCCCCACACACAGTTCTTACCCAGACGCAGCAGGGAGACTGTGGTGGGGGAAGGGGGCGTTTGGTGGGAGTGACAACAGAGGCTAGCAAAGCGCTGGCAGTCCCAAAGTCTAACAGCACTCCATCCACTTCCTCCCGTGTCTCCCATTTCCCTTCGTCCCCCTCACCCTCCTGGTAGGCTTTCCCCCAGGCCGGGTGCGGTGCATTGATCTCTAAAGGGGGCAGCCCTCTCTGGGGGGTAGTCCACCTTATAGGCAGACAGTTTGGCTGAAAATTGAACCGCAGGGGTGGGGGCGCTCAGCTCCCAAGGGTGAAGGGTGCCTAGGTGGCACGGCCTCTATCAGACCAGGAGTCTGGCCCTTGTGAGGCTTCTGCAGGCGTCTCCTCTCACCTCCTCAGCAGTGGGAGTCTGGCTCGTTCTTTTCCCCTCCCTCACGACCCCCTGCTTCTGTAGCATGCTCTCCTCTCTGCTGCAGCACTCAGGGGCATTTTAAAGCGAAGTCGAGCAAGTATGACCTGGGCCACTGGAAGAGAGGCCACCGTGACTCAGGACCACAGCGCCAGCACCCCGCCAGACAGCACGCTCAACTGCCCACGGGGCCCTTTCCACTTCTCACACCACAGACTCCTGGCAGGCACCCCTGACCAAGTGGCATCAAGTAAAGCAGAAGGGACACCAGCTGTGCTAGGAGGTGCCTGGGTGGGCGGCCACCTTGCAGGGGTCGCTGGGCCCCACCCCTCCCTCGAGATGTCTAAGAAAGAATTTCAGGAAGAATGCACACCCAGGAGAGGAGCTGAACTCTGGACTTTAAGAAATGTTTGTGGCTGAGCCCTGGTGGCCTAGTGGTTGTGTGCCGGACTGCAGCCCATAGGGTTGACAGTTCAAATCCAGCAGCAGCTCTCCAGGAGCAAGGCTGGGCTTCCTACTCCCACCAGGGCAGTGATGCCACCAAAAATAAAACAAACAAAAAAAGTTTGTGTCCATTTTGTGGTGATGGCTCTGGGACCAGGAACAATAAAGGGGAGGTGATTTCCCCCGCGCCTGTTGCTAAGCACCGTGAAGCTGCTGGTCACTGGTTTTTATTTTTATATTCCTGCCCCCTCAAGATATCACTTTAAAAAAAATGTTGTTGAAAATAGACACAGGGCGTTTCACTGATGCAGCCAGTTCCACATGAATGACGCCGTGGTCTGGATGCCTTTCAAGCTGCATAAACAAGCCTCCCCACCCGCTCTCCCTCACCAACACATGCTCATGGTCCCCCTTGGCTTCCAACCTCTGACCTCCGACCTCTCCTCTGGAGCTGCTGTTGCTCATGGGATCCCATGAACTGACAGTTCTTTAAATCAACACAACCCTCAAGGCAGACACGCTTTACCAATCAAGTTAGCCCATCTGTAAAAATGGCACACAGGGTGGGGACCACTGACCTCCTTGGACCTCTCGAGAGGTCAGGAGACTCCAGACCAACAGCCCAAGACTGACTTCCATGAGGCAGGAGTCTGGCATCCTCCCTCTGACCAACCTTTGTACACATTCGGACACCCTCTGGCCCCCGTCCCCCCAGGGTCCACTCTCCTCCTCTGCTGGGCTTGAGAATTCACTGTACTGACCAGGCACCTCACAGACCGCATTCAAGATTCTGGGTTTTATTAGGGGCGTGCCCAGGTAACCAACCAGTCAGGACCAGGGAACAACTACAAATAAGAGTTCTTTTGTCAGGGCCCATTCTCAGCCAGGCTTATAGACAGACCTTTCCCTGTACTTGGCCTTTGGGGCTACCTGATCTCTGACATGACCACGCAAATATTACACACAGCTCCACCACTAAGTGCCCAGAGGCATCCTACGCTGCCAGCAAGCCTCATGCCCGAAGGCACACCTGCTATAGGCACCTTCCTCCCATGGGCTTCTCACCACTCGGCACCAGCTCCTGGCTCTTCTGCCTTCTCTCTCTCTCTCTCTCTCTCTCTCTCTCTCTCTGTCAGTCTGTCTGTTTCTGTCTCCCTCTCTCCTCTTTTTCCTCGCTCTGTCTCTATCTATATCTTGGGTCGAGGTTGTTCTCAGCACAAGGACCTTGTGCTCAAAGGCTCTCCTCTGCCCCCAAATACTTTCTTGGTGGTTGTGAGTTCTCTGTCCACCCCTGGGACGGCCGAACTGACCCGTCCGTCCCCTCATCAGGCTCTCACACAGCTTATTAGCACAGTCCCTCCCCCCCCCCCTCCCCATGGACCAGAGACACCATTTGCATGACTGGTGAGTTATGCCATCTCTTCGATGGGCCACACACAACTCTTTTGCTTAACCTCGCCCACTCATCAGTTACCAGTTTCGGGGCCAAAGCAAAAAGCAATCTATCAAACGGCACTGTTGTTTGTTTAAAAGATTTAGGAGGAGAACAGTTTCAGTTTCCGTTTCGGGGTTCGTCCAACCTCGACTGTTCTAAGGAATCCGAATTCTCCAAGTACTTGAAATTCTGTCCTGAAACGTAGCCCCTGGTGACTAGGATTCTTCTATGGAGTCGATGACGGCTCAGTTTGGGTGTGTTTGCCACAACAACGAAGTCAACGCCACTTCCCACTGACCCCCTGGGCGCTTCTCTGAGGGGCGCACTCCCGCTTACCAGGGCGCGACATCGCAAGCTTGTCTGCATTGCCCACTGGTGGGCCATGAGGTCCTGGCCGGCCCCCGCGGGCTGCTCTCGGCGCCGCCTCGGAGGGGTGACCGTGCCCTGCAGCGAGGACGCCCGGACACTGCCCACCGCCGGCTGGGGATGGCTCAGTTTCCCGTTGGGACGGGAGGGGAGGGAGGAGCACCCGGCGAGGCGGCGAGGCCCCGAGAAGCGCGCGCACGGCCGGCGGCGGACGGGCGGCGCGGTGGTCACCACGACCCGCGCCCTCGCCCCGGGCAGCGCCCACTCTTACCACAGCACTCGCAGGCACAGCTCGAAGAACCCCGGGAAGACCAGGTCGTCACTGCCGATGGCCCAGCGCCGGCCAAAGAGCACCAACCCGGGCATGGTGAAGGCCCCGCCGCCCGGCCTCCGGCCGGCCCGCCGCGCGCCCCGCGTCCAGAAGCCCCGGGCGCGCCGACGCCGCCACCAAACGGACGGCTCCTGCGCGCGTGCGCGCTGGGAGGCGGCGTGGGGCGCATGCTCCTTTGTAGGCGGGGCCTGGCGCCCCGCCCCGCCCCGCCCCGCCCACACAGGGGCGGGCGCATGCGCACTGTGGCCACAGCGATCGCTTCCCCTGGACCTCACTGCACCGCTTCGCTGACCCAGGGCGACCTGCGGGCTTTATTGCATTTGTGGATTTCGGCGAAGTCCGCTCGGTTACAGTTTGTATGTTTTACACACGGACTATCCGGGCCCGGATGTGGTGTTCGCGCGGTGGCCCACGGATCTCCGTGCCCGCTTGCTTCCAGAGACTGGTGCTGGGCAACTTGGACGCAGGACAGGCTGGCGTGGCGGCTGGAGAGACTGGCTCCTAAGTACTGCTCAGCTGAACCCCCCCCCCCCACCACACACACACACACAAAAAGAATGCTACCCCCACTTCCTAGCTGCCAGGAAGACCTGGTGCACTGGCACGTGCTGCTTAGAACCTAGCGTGAAACAGAACCCGCCCCTCTCAAAGGGGTTTCCCTTGAAGTTACAAAAAGCTTGTCAATACAGGTTGCCCGGATGCCTGGGCCGCCACACTATACCCCACTCCCACTCCCACACCCCCAGTGGCTATTTCATCCCCTGAGAGCTCTTCCAGCAACCCCTTTCCCGGTCATCCTCACTGGGTTCCAGCAGAAGCTCAAGTGCCTCTGCTTTCCCTAAAGTCATCTGACCTCAATATTCTGAAATATTGCCCTCTCAGAGGCCAGAAAGGAACTTCAGACTTGGAAATTAAAAATAAATAACAAGTTTATTGATGTAGAATTCACTTATCCTACGATTCAATGGTTTGAACCTATTCAAAAGAGCCGTGCAATCATCGTCACAGTACATTGTAGCAGACCTGGACATTCTTGACCTTGGTCAGCTCAGTTATGAAAGAAGCGCCCGTCACGCACTCTTTTATGTACACTGGTGGCCCGGCAAGTTAAGCACTCCTCCTCTAGCCTAAAGATTGACAGTTCAAATCCACCCGACTCTGCCTGGGAGAAACACGAGCCGTCTGTCTGCCCCCATCGAGAGGCACAGTCTCAGGAATGCCATGGAACAGGCCCACCCTGGCCTCTAGGATCACTGAGACACAGACCCAACACACAGGTTTGGCTTGTTATATGCACACCAGTGCGGACCGCTGTCCAGACGATTCTGATGCCTGGAGACACCGATGTATGCCCAGGATAATATTGCTCCTTGGGGCTTTCAAGGTTATGACCTTTGGGAATGATCAGCAGATGGCCAGGCCTGTCTTCTCAGATACCTCCGGGTGGGTTTGAAGTGCCAACCTTTCCATTAGTAGCTCAGTATCTGTGGAACTCCTGCGGTGTCCCCTGGCCTCTTGTGTCAGCGTCGAGCTGCCCCCTAGTTTTTCAGGTCGTGATCTTTACAGGAGCAGATGGCCAGCCCTTTCTTCCGCACAGCCACTGGTGGGTTCAAAGCACAGACGGGAACACTGAGCCAACCGGTGCACTAGCAGGGGTACTTCACGTGTGCATAAAACCCACGGCCGTGCCGTGTCGTTGATCCCCACTCAGGGAGACGGTATACGGGGTTTCTAAGGCTGAATCTTTCTCCCCTGGAGTGGTGACACCACCATCCCCAAAATGAAACACAAAATCACAGGGTCAAGTCGCCACTGGCTCGTAGTGACCCTACAGGACAAGGGTAGGCCACCCCGGTTAGTTTCCAAGACAAAAACTCTTGATGGGAGTTGAGCGCATGGTCTTTCTCTGGAGGAGCAGCTGATGGTTTTGAACGACAGACTTTCTGTTAGCAAACCAATGGGGAACCGTGACATCATGTCACCACAGCAGGGGACAACATGGGGAAAAGAGCCACGCTCATGAACGTCACTGTCAAGAAAGCGAGGGAAGAAACAGTACCAAACATCGGAGAGAAGTTAGTGACTTATGTGTGATTTTAGGAGGCTAAAGCAGATGGGAGAATAATGTCCAGGGCGTATGTCGTTGCTTTAGTGATGGCCGTTCAAATGTCCTGAAGTGTTTGCCTAAGGACCCTGCCAACCTTTTAAACCCGCCAGGCAGGAACTAGAACAGAGACCAGCAGTATCTTGTGCTGGTGTGCAAAGTATCCCCATGGTTCTTCCAAAGAATTAGTGCTACCTTGTGCCACCTACTCGCTTTCAAGTTGCACGATAAGAGGATGAATTGTTTCCAAACTGGAGACACACCCACCACATCCGGCCACTAGAGGGCGAAGGCGGCACACAGAAAACTCCAGAGCCCCCCCGCGGGACCCCAGAGCTCAGGTGGGTGGTTGAGTGGGCACGGAGGACTCAGACTTCCTTAACTCCGAAAGAGGCCAGGTAGTGCTGCCAGGTAGGCGCTGACCATAAGGGGAACTTACAAGTCGCTCCAAAGGAGGGAGATCAAGCTATCTGCGCTTCACTGCTGAGTTGGAATCCACTTGATGGCAGGTTTGTTTTTGTGGGGTTTTTGTTTTGTTTTCAGTTCTCAGATGGTTATTTTATCAGATTGTTTGAAGGCCTTGTATTTTCATAAGGCTCTCTGGTGGGGTCCTGGGTAAGCTGTGTGCTGAGGGTGCCGCTTCAAACCCCACCCCGGCAACCAACCCACAGGAGAAAGGCCTACTGTGACAACAAGGTTTAAACACAAGGTCGTCTAAGAGCGGTCATGAACTCAAGCTCAAGGCCTCCCAACCCATCACCAAGTCCCTGGGGATGGGGGTGCAGGGTGGAAACACACCTGAGGGCAGAACTACAGATGGGAGACTCAAGCCCACCCACAGGCACCCGGGCAGGCTGGCTGATCCACTTGCCCCAAACTCAGGCAGACAGGACACTCCAGGGAGCAGTTCTAAGTGGGCACACAGAGGTCACCATGACTTGGAGTGGGGTGGTGGGGGGAGGAGGAGGAGAAATGACAGGTGGTATCACATTTCTGGCACCAGCAGGGGGCTGGACCTCTGGCAAAAGTGACTGGCCATGGGGGGTGGGCTGGCAGAGTTCTTGGAAGACCGTTCTCAGCCTGCTTCCGAGGTTCTCAGGAAAGCAGAGAGGGAGAAGGGGCTGGCGGAAGTGCTGAGTCTCAGCTGGGTCCCCGTAGACCCGTGTAACTGAAGAAGGACCAGGCTCCTGCTTTATCGGCCCAACATCACAGAGCGGCCAGCCTGGGGCGGGGGCCATGACCAGTAAGCGGGGAACAGGACCACCGTGTCTTCTGGAGGTTTTAGGAAAATCGCAGCTGTCTGGCCTCTGGACCCATCTGTGAAGGCCTGTGAGGAGGGTCTCCAGACCCAGGGGCTGGGGGTGGGGGTAGGGGTGTCTGCTCTGCAGGTGCTGAACCAGGAGAGCAGGAAGGTAATTTCCACAGAAAGGGCCTTTCTGGGGAGTATTTTGAGGTGACAAGGAGAGCTGGTCATCTTCTGCGGCACAGAGTGATTTGGGAACATGGAGAACTTCTTTGGGATGGCGGTTCCCTACGGACCTGAACTCTGCAATGGGCTGTGTAGTCTAAGAAATGGTTTCTCTTGGTAAGTAAGCAAGTCACAACAAAAATACCCTCGTAGTCAACCATGCCAGACCCAAAGGGCAGCGTCGGTGGGCCAGGGAGAGGCTCAGAAGTTGGGAAGGGGCAGGAAAGGACACAGGGAGATGAGAAACCTGGAGAGAAAATGGCGAGAGCAAAGTTGCATTGTGGGGACTGCATCCATGGTGCCTGACAAAACCCCTAGGATGCGTTGAATGGAAAACCAACTCATTCTACAAAGGTGACCCAGACCCCACACGTGGGGGAGAGATGGACCAGTCGGCTTCCATGCAGTCACGGCCCGGCGCCCCTGTTGGACAGTTCTGTCTGCCTGCATGGAGCACGAGTGGTGCAGTGGCTATGCCTTGGGCTGTGATCCAGCGGTCAGAGGGTCGGAAACACCAGCAGCCCCGGGTGAGAGAGACAGGGCTGTCTATGCCCACAAGCAGTTACAGTTGGACACCCACAGGGGGCGCTGTGAGGCAGCACCGACGGGATGGTGGGGAGATGGCCGTAGGGTGGCTGGACTTGGTGGCCGTGAGTACGGCTGTGCGGGCCTCTCTAGCCCGGTCTTTCCACTTCGTGCACCTGCTTTTCACTGCCCGCTCCTCTGCCGGTCCCTCCCTCCACCAGGGGCCGGTGGGGAAGACTCAGGACGCCTGGTGAGAGAATCAGGCAGGGGACAGGCTGCATCCTCCATCATGCTGTGAAACACTTACGGAGGCTCTTCTAGCTGGAGTCTGTAACCCCTCCAAAGACCCCTTCCTGATGCCTCTGGATGGGGAGGTGGGGAGACGTGCATAGGATTCGGCTGTGATTGTGAACGGGGCAAATGTGATGCCAGCCTGCTGGATCGGGAATGAGTCCTCTCAGGGCGGGGGTGGGGGTGGGGGCGCATTCCTGGGCTCACCTAATTGAGAGCCGGCTTTGAGAATGGAGTCGGAGATGAGTGGCATGCCCTCTGGGCACTACTAGCAGTCCTAAGAGTTTTGGAACATCGCCTGAGCAGGGCAGAGGGCAAAGGCTAGGCCAAAAGGCTGGGGGCCAGAGAGATGCCTGCCTGCGGGCATGACAGAGACGAAACTGTAGCCCCTTATCATGAGCAACCTGTGAGTTCTGGGAACCCAGCCAGGAGAAAGGAAGGGTGGTGACAAGAGGGCAGCTTTGCTGCCCTTGGAATCCTCATTTGGAAAACAAAACGGAAAAACACACACCGCGCAAATAAAACACCGTGACAAAAGCATCAGTTACCTGATAATCTTTATTCAGGATGTGAAAGTAACGATGAACAGTGCTTCATATGCCGCGCCACACAAGGCCGTGACGACTGCTGACGGCAAGGGTGCTGCCCCCACTCCCCAGCTCGGGTCCCCTCCTTCCCTGGATGCCACCCTGGGAGAGCAAACGGGGTGATGAGGTGGTGGCCAATGTCATTTCTACTTGGACGTAAGGAGGGCTTGGTACTTGGTACACTGGAGGTGGGCGAGCTGCCAGGGCTCACGCCCTCGCTGTGGGCGCAGTGCTCGCTGCGGAAGCACCCCAGCTTGGGCTTGACGGGTGCACACAGGAGCAGGTTGGCCCCCACGCTGCGGGCCCTGCCTACCCGTCTCGAGAGGGCGAGCTTCCGATGGTGGAGAGGGGCTGTGTGGACATCCAAGAAGGAAGCCAGGAGGCTGGGGGCGCGGGGGGCACAGTGAGGGGAGAGGGGCAGGAGGTCACGCCAAGAAGCTGCACAAGACACCAGCAGAACCCACCCTCCTCGGCGAGACCGCGCCCGTCCTTCTTGTCCAGCGACGCTGTGCTGGGATCCAGCACTCTAAACGAGGGTGCGTCGCAGACAAAGAGCCAGATACATCATCAAAATCAGAAACGTAGAAAGCGGCAAATCAATTATCACGGCAAAATCAGGAGAAGGGGGGAAAGCTGATTTCCATAGACCACAAAGGGTTTTCACAGATAAAGTGGCCTCTAAATACCTACCCTCACCCCGCCCCCCTGCGGGGCTCTTCTTGCCAAGTAAAACCCAACCCAACGGCCACTCCATGGGGCTGTTCCGAAGGCCTGATCCACGGACAAAGACTGTATGTGTTGTTCTATGTCCAAGAAAATGTTTATTTAGGATGGTTTCATAAGAAAAATCAGGCAAAAGTTCAGTGAAAAACAAAACAATAATTAAAAAAAATTAAAAGAATAAGCAAAGGTCACTCGCACTGCCAGTTGGGGCTGGGGTGGGGGTACTGTGTAATTGGGCCAAACTGTTTGGATCTGCGCACGACAGGATGGTGGTGGTCTTCTCTCAAAATGCGCTGCTGGGAAAGCAATGGCAGGCGGTGTGGAGGGGTCTGACAGCCCCAATAGCAACTGACAGCCCCTGGACGCACTCAGAGGGCAGCAGCGACTCTTGCCGAGGTCCTCTCACCCCGAGGGCATGCTTGGGGGCAGCTCTCAGCAGGGGTGGGGGCAGGCACCTGGGCGGCCCTCATGAGAGGCTCCCGCCGTTCTGCACCAAGCTCTCAACCTAGCCTCGGAGGCCGCCCCTCCGGTCTTTCCTGTAGTGTGTGCTGGCCTCCAGGCCGGCGGGGCAACCCCGCCCACCCACCTAGCAGAACATCGCACGGCGGGCCGACAGACCCCACCCTCTGGCCACGGGAGAGCAGTGACAATAAATAGCGTGGAATGCAAGTTCGACAGATGAGCCGAGCTGTAATCTACCAAGAGTTGAGGCTACAATTTCCATCACCGACACACAGAATCAGTCATCGCAAAAGAACTTTTTTTTTAAATTTAAAAATAGAAAAGGAGAAAAAAGAAAAGAAAAACCAAAGAACGGGTTTGCAATGATTCCTCACCAAATCTTCCTGTTTTGGACACTAGCCCCTGGAAGCTACATACTGAATGTATTAATACAGCATTGAGTTCCTTTGTGTAAAAAAATCTTTGTACATAGTAATAAAAAAAGATAAGGCAGGGTGCTTCAAACCGAAACCCTCGGGGTCCGTGGCTCACACCTCCAGAGCCGCTGGTGACGGTCTGCGACTGGGTCGTTCGCTGGTCTTCCCGGGAGCACCTCCGCCTGTGCTGTGTGAGCATCTGTCTGCGCTGCGCCCCGAGGGCAGAGGCCGGCGGCGGCGGTCTTTGGCACTTACGCTGGCAGGCTGAGCTTCTTTCCCTTGAGCACTGGGGTTTTAAAGAAAGGGCCAGAGAGCAGCGGTCAGGGTGCAGGCCTGTCCAAGACATGCCACCGGGCAAAGGATGCTGAAATGTGACACAGCACCGGAGACGGTGTATCTGGGCCGGGGTGCCCTCTAGGCCCCTGGTCAGGGACAGTCATGCCTGCAGGAGGCTGAGAGGCCCAGGTCCAGAAGTCACCGGCTCACAGGCAGAACAGGGCACAGGCACACACCCACAGGACCCTTCTTACCACGCAGAGAAGCAGTCACCCATGTACTTCACAGAAAACAAGCTCAACTCAAAGTGGCCCCTGCCCCGCCGCTCTCAACATAAAACAGGCAGTCTGCATGGAGGTTAAGTCTACGAATCAGTCACACCATACAGGGCAGCAGGGAATTTTCACCTGGGATCTACGGTTAGGGTTTAGGGGCTCCTGTACCCCCTAAAAGCAGCACCCACAAGATTGTTGTGCACACACAAAATTGCACTGTATTCTGGCCCAGACGCACAGTTTGCATTTGATACTGTCCATTATGTACTATATTCATATAAATGCAAAAGTATGCAAATATAAGGAGCATGCTATAAGCCTTGGATTTAACAGCAGTGTACCAGTAAATGCCTGATTACCCAAAACCAAAGGGAAAACAACAACGGCAAGAGACAAAAGGAGGTACTTATATGAGGCACAAAAAAGCACTGCTACAGAATCTTAGCCACCTTGATGAAACAAAATTATCCCCAAACAAGAACGTCCCACGGTAAAGCCAGTGCAGAGCGACAGCTCCTTCCCCTAGGCCTCCACAGTCCCAACGCCTTGCTTCCATCTCTGAACTCTGCTCAAAACATGGAGCTGACATTTCCACCACCATCAGCTGTGGCGCCTCCGGGCTTCCCACTGTGCTCTTCCTTAATGCTCAGAGTCAGGGAAGCAAAGAGAAGTCTAAGGCGGCAAGACCATGGCTGTAGGTGGAGAAGAGTCAGAGGGTCAGGTTTCCAACCGAATTCTCCTAAGACACAGCCCTTGCTACCGTCAGGCAAAAACAAGATGGAAAAGACCCCCGGGTGCAGCTTTCCTGCCCTTTTTCTCACTGCCCCACTGCTCGGTATCTTGAGGCTTCGTCTAATAAGCCCCTGTGACTACCCTGTGTCCTTCACGTAAGTCTCTCTAAGATGATCCTCTTGGGTACCCTGACCTAAGCTGATCCCTTTGCCTTGCCCTGGGCTGGCTCAGAAGTCCCTCCCAGAGGCCACTGGATTGCCAGCTTGCTTTTGAAGGGCTTCTAATGAGACTGACCTTTGTCTGCAGTACCCACTGATGGCAGGGACGTGTTGCTAAGCACTCACTGAGTATGCCTGCCTGTGACACTTTGCTGTGCCCCTGTAGTGCAAAGGCTGGCACCCAGATGCAGAGGAAGCGGGGTGGGTGGGAGAGCCCAGGTCGCAGGGAAGAAGAGGTGGGCCGGGCCGCAGCCCTGGTACCTTTCGTGATGTACAGGTAGAAGAAGTCGCAGTAGAGGATGGTCTGGACGACACCGGCCACGACGGCGATGAGGTCAAAGAAGCCCTCAAAATAGAAGCGCCAGATCCAGTTGAAGAGGTACAGGGCGCGATAGAGGCCCAGGAAGAACAGGTAGTGGGTGGTGATGGTCTCCGCCTCGCCCGTCTTGCTGATCATGAACAGCTGCGGGAGGATGGCCACGGACTCCAGGTAGATGGAGAAGGTCCACAAGATCTGTGAGGCAGGTAGATACAGGCTGCCGTCAGGCCCACCCAGCCCAGCTCAGCGTGGGGCCCACTGCCAAGATTCCTGCTTTATTGGCCTATGGCCCAGCCCCCGGGTGCTGGGGTGCTGGGGGGGGTCTAGGCAGTGCAGGGACGTACTAGGTCACAGGTACTCAGGCACTGTCACTATGAGGAGCAGGCATTGGGTCAGAACGAGCTGGGTGGCCAGGCACCTCTGCCTCCTTGGGGTTTCCTTGCTTCGTGTGGCCAGCACCTCCTCCTGCTTCAGTCAGTTTTCCACAGACCAGCCCCCAGGGTGCTGGCCTTGACCAAGCTAGCGCCAAGCAGACTCGGGGTCTAATGATCAGTCTCCTTCCTCCCCAGCTTTGCCACCCCTCAGATCTCAGCTGCCTGACTCAAACCCAGGCTGACGACATGGGCCCTGACGGTGCAAACTCTCGGCCCCACATGCACCGTACTTGACCCTCTCTGACCAGAGGTCGGAGAGCTTCAGAAAGCCCAGGAGCAGGCCCAAAGTTGGGAGGTATGTCAGGGATGCTTAAGGAGTGTCTCCGAGGCAACTAATACAGGCAGAGGTGGCCAGAGCTGGGTCGGGGGAGGAAAATTCTTGGGTCAGGCGGGCACCGACAGCGACAGGCAGGTCCTGGTTCTAGAGGAGGCCTATCACAGACACCAGGCCCCGAGTGAGTGCTCACGGCTGGCCCTCCGGGAAGTCTTCTCACAAAACGGCAGGCCAGGTGATGGCTATTTTCCAGCCCCCACCACCAACCACCCTCTGCACGCACGCACGGACCTCTAGAGGGGAGAAGTCATGATTGACTAGAAACGAGAGGCCTCCCACAGGGACCACCAGAAACTCCACGCGGAAGGTGTCATGGTTCCCGTCATAGGTGGCCTTGAATTTCATGTAGATCAGGTACACAGTGGCGTAGGAGCAGGCGATGTAGATGAGCTAGAAGCAATGACAAAACACAGGGCATCGATACCTTGCAGCACCCCCGCCCCCAATGTTCCCCCCAAGCCTAACCCCTGGCCAGCGGCTTGACTCTGACTCACAGCGACCCAAGAGGCCCCATGAGGTGTCCATGGCTGCCGATGACTAAGGGCAGACTAACGCTGTGATAACAGCCCCACGCGGAGCCCGCTGCGCAGCCAGCTCCAACCCCCAGCTCTTCCAAATCCTCCCACTCAGGGAGGAGAGGGGCTTTCTTTTCCCCAGCTTAGCACTTTCGATTTGCTGAGACTCAGAAAAACAGACTCAAGGTGCTAAAATCCACATCGGGGCTGGGGGTCAACCGTTCTAAGCTGCATGACCACTGCACCATCATTAGGCTACAGCACCCCAAGCGAGCCCCTCGTGCCGCCTCTTTTATCACTGGACCGTTCCCCAGGCCCACGGGACTGCCCCCTGGCCGCCACCAGTCTGCCCTACAGTTCTACTGTCCCTGAGTGTCATGGCAGAGTTGCTGAGCGCAGAGGGGCCTGGAGCCAGGCTCCTGTCACTCAGCAGGATAGACATGCCACTCAGCCATATCTCTCTCCATGCTAGGCAGCAGTCCTCTGCTGTGGCTGAACACACAGTGAGCCTTTGGCAGGTAGAGACATTAAGGGCTCCATTCTTGTTTGGGGAGGGAATGATGGGCAGAGCAGGTCTATGGGTGAGAGTTAAGTATTTTAAGTCTTCACTTCCCTAGGTCAAAAAGACCTACGAGGGAGATTGGGCCCATCAACTTAAAGGAATTGCAAGAGAAACATACTTTCAATCTCAATTTAGACTCTCACAGAGCAGCAACAGGGGGAGCACAAGTTTGCAAACTTAAGGCTCAAAAACTTCACACGCCCTTCCTCCCTGGTGAAGGTGCATCCCCACTCGTGCTCTTCCAAGGTCGGCAGTAGGGAGTCAGGCTGAATGGGGGAGGACGGCGTCACCAAGAGAGAGGTCACGTCCAGATGGGCGCAGGTGTCCAAGGGCTTGCAATGAATCTGTGTGCGCCTTCACACCTGGTCTGACGCTCAGTACTCTTCCAGCCCCCGGGAAGCTCTGAAGTCCTGGAAGAGCAGGTGCTGGCAGGCCGAGTCATGGATTGAAACCACTGGGGCTGTCTGTTGACCTCGGGGCCACCTGGCCCAGCACACCTCTTTCGGGAAGACAATGACTCAACAAGAGAACGAGCCTCAGATGCTTAAGCAATAAATATCGACCTGTGTCCCAGCCTCGATGCCGTAGTGCTCACACACGTGTGGTCAGCCTGGGGTTCACGTGCTGGTCCAAGCAACAAACCAGACTCGCAGGGCTCATTCACTGGAGGATTCTCAGCCGGATTTGGAAGGGGGGGCTTCTTCCTCCCCTCTCCTGGTCTCCTGGGGAAGAAGCTGTTTCGCCGCGGCTGTGCAGTCACCGTCTCGGGAAATCACTGGAGCAGTTCTAGTGTGTCCTACGGGACCACTGTAATTACTGCGACCACGTGGCACAGAGTTTGGGTTTGGCCCACCTCAGTCTGGGGTAGGCATGCCTCGTGTGATGGCATGCCAAGCTTCCCAAATGAATGCTTTGGGGATGCCCGGTGCCAAGAAAGTCTCTGGTTTCCCCAGCAGCCTGTGCGCTTCTTGTCTGTGTGTTCCCTGTCAGTCACCTCAAGCTTTTCCGCCCCACTTTTACATACTTAACAGGCAATAGTCTTGTTTTTCTACACACCAGGAAACCTCAAAACATGGGCAGCTCGCTTAATAGTGGTGGCCTTAGCCTGAACCGGCATGCTCCCCAGGTCTGCCCGGTACAAGGATGCGCGTTAACGTGTTACCAGCAAGCGTACACAGAACGCACACCCACCTGCTCACACGCGGAGCCCCAAGCAGCGCACACCCTGGCTAAGGGTCACTCAGGAGCTGGTCAGTTGAGACTCTGGGTCTCCCAGCCTCAGGGAGGAAACCTGTCCCCTCCCTGCAGACTTGGCATTTAAAGCACACGAAACACCCACTGCGGGGATTCTCTCGGACATCACCCTGGGAACTATAGCGGCGGGGCAAAGCAGATTCCCGAGACCAGGCATCCGGGGAGTGAGGAGGAAGAGGAGGAAGAGCCTTGCTCCCATCCTCCCAGCAGCTGCAGGGTGAGCCAACTGGGCAACAAGCAGAGGCTGAGCCACTTCTGGGCCACGAGGGCCCCCGCTTCTTTGGGTTGAGGAGCAGGGCTCCCAACCTATCAGAGGAGGCCCAGCGCTCCGCATTGCTGCCCACGAAAGCTTTCGAGCAGTGAGTGCTGGGGAGGGGTGCTCACTTCCCCTGCCTTCCCATCCAGCCTTCCTGAGTATACCAACACACCCAGGGCCAAGAAGGGCACAGGACCCGGCTACCTTGCACACCACCTACAACGGTTTACGGAAGGGCACCACCAGACTTGGACGGCCCAGCCCCAGGACCCGCACACACCTATAAGCAGCTCTTGCTGTGCCTCCCCCACACACACACCCCCCCCCCCCCCCCGTCTAGTTTTTGTCAGGCCCCCTGGGGAGGGGAGGAAGCACCTGGCTCTGCGGCTGACCGGTTTGAGTACCTCACTGGCATCCATCCAGTCCATGCTGACTCACAGGGACCGTAGGGCAGGGCAGAATCGCCCCTGTGGGTTCTGAAACAGTCAATCTACGGGAGCACAAAGCGTCGTCATTCTCCGGGAGACTCTGACTGCTGAGCCTGCTGTGAGCGGGCGTGCGTGCCCAGTACAGCACCAGGGCACCTCGCACGTGAGTAGGCACCTGTTTATTTCCTTGCAGTCAGGAGGGGCACCATGCAGGCACATGCTTGGGCGGGTGGGTTTTGAAGGGAAAATGGGATTATCAGGTCAAAGTCAGCCCCACTGCGATGTGAGCGTGGTAAAGCAGAGCAGCCCTCATGCAGCGGTGGGTGGGTGGGTGGTCACCCAGGGAGGCCTGGCCACAGGCTGGGCTGCCCACAACTTATAGCCAGCAGCTGCCCCTTCTTTCTCAGGGAATCAGTGTCCCTTGGAGTAAAAGAAGCGCCTCTCGATGTGAAGCTCCTGAGTGAGACGCCCTGACGCTCAGTGGCGGCAACAGCTGTATGACCCCTCCCAGGGAGGAGCGTGGGCTGGCAGAGGGCTGCGGGGCCAGGGCAGCATCTGTAGACACTCTTCTGGAAGAAGTCTCCAGGCACCCAGGCACCCAGCCCACAACACCACCCAGCTAACGCCAAGTCGGGTTTCCTTATGTCTGGGCCCTACAGATCAAAGGTTCCCCCGTACCTTCATAGACGTGTTGTATAAGGAGATAAAGGACGTGAAGAGGTCCAGGTAACGAGTCGTGAAGACCAGTGCGAACAGAAGCTGGCTCTTCCCGGAAATACCTAGACAGGAAGCAGAGAGACCAGGTTAGCATGGCCGCCGAGCGGGCATCCACTTCTGCAGACACTCCTGACGGGGGGCACTCTCAGGAAAAAGAGGGGCTGCAGGGTCTCTTGCACATAACATCCTGTGCAGTTTCTCTCTGGGGGACGCTGACAGGGGAGGACGACCTCATTACACCACCTTTGATGGAGCGAAACACTAACATTCACACACGGCTGACTCTGCTCCAATGGTGCTGCCGTGACTCCCATAGCACTGGGCCTGCCCACCACGCTGGAAAGCCTGTGCACCCAAGGGTGGCCTCGGGTCTGCTGGACCCAGGAGAGGAGCGCTGAAGCAGAAGTGTGATCACGAGACCAACTAGCTGAGGGGCTGCCTTCCCTTTGTTTTAGATTCACCACCCCACCGCCCCCATCACTATGCAGCCACTCCTGACGCCAAGGCAACAAGGAAGGGGTCCTGGGGGCACGAGACTAAGCCCTCTGCTGTCCGTTTGAAGCCACCAGTAGCTGCAGAGAAGAAAGGGCTGGCTTTTTGCTCCTCTCTCTGCGTGGTTCTACTGGCACCGGGGGCCGGTCATCGTGAGCGGGCACCCACCCACAGCACCCAATACACATGGCAATGACGGTGGCAATTGGTGAGCCTCCCCGGTCTGAGAGAGCTGGAACTGTCTTATTAGCCACCATGGGAGCCTCCCCTCCAGTCGCCACCCCCCACCCCTACCCCAAGCACGGCCGGTGGGTCCACGATTAGCCACACCCTGATGTAACAAAGGCCACGGCGCTGAAGGATGGTCAGAGAGGAGCAAAGAGCTGGGCACGGCCACCCGCTTTCCCAGGGCACACCTCACGGCATGGCTGGCATCACTGCCCCGTGGCAGTCTGCGCACACTGCTGCACCAAAGTCAGCAGTCACTCCAGGAGCAGGGAGCACAGGGTCCCACCACGGACTCAGGCAGCTTTACTGAAGCGACAAGCTTGGCCTGCAGACCGTAGTCGGTCTGTCTGCATAACTACAGACCCTGCCCGGTCCCCAACAGAAAAACATACCAACCCACTACCCTCCAGGGGTGGTGTTGTGGGCTGGGAACTGAGCGGCTGACTGCAAAGGGAGTGACTCGAACCCACTAGTTGCTCCGGGCGAGAGTCGAGGCTGTCTGCTCCTATAAAGATTCCAAGTCAGGGAACCCACAGGGTCGCTGAGAGTCAGAACCGGCTCGCTGGCGCTCAGTCTGAGTGACTCTGACGGCACTGGCGAGTAAGTGCTGTTGGACTGCTAACTGCATGGGGTGGGGGTCAAACCCACCAGCGGCCCCTTGGGAAGACGAGGCTCCCTGCTTCCATAAGGACTTCTGGCCTGAGAAACCTTGGTGAAAGGGCTGAGTCTGAATCTGCTCGACAGCTCTGAGGTGGACAGGTGACTGCCCCGCTGGGTCCCGAAGGCTGTAATCTCTGTAGAGGTAGACTGTCTCTCTTTATCTTGAGGAGCGGCTGGGAGGTTCCCATCAGTGACCTTTCGGTGAGCAGCTGAGCTCTTAAGCACTGCACTGCCACACCCTGAACTCAAAGTAGAGAGGTTGACATGACCTTTCCAAGTCCAAGTTTATCTACAGTGACAAGTGTCAGGAACCAGAAGAGAAACAGCCAGGAGGGTCGGCCCTTCCATCTGGTCCATGGTCACGTGCGCTGCCTTTTCCTACCAAAGGCGAGTGTCCAAAAGAGCAAGGAGGTGGTGATGTGAGAGGACGACAGAGAAAACAAGGTGGGGACGTGGTGCACCCGGCATACGTGGAACCCTTAACAGCAAGGACCCAGCCCATGTCCTACATGGTTTTTCCAATAACTTAACCTTAAAAAAAGAAATAAAAAAAGAGATCTTTGCGGTCTAATTTCTTTGGAAGGTTTTTCTAATAAAATCGGGAAAGCAGGGGGGTTTGGAAGGCTGCCCGCCTCGTCAGCATGCTTTCCATCCAGAGCTATCACACTGCCACGATCACTCCCCTCTTGAGATCCAACGGTACCCTGGTGGCTTCGTGGGTCAAGCACTAGGTCCCTTACTAAAAGGCTGGTGGTTCGAAGCCAACAGCTGCTCCTCTGAAGAGAGACACGGCAGTAAATATCTCTTCTGCAAAGATCCCTGACAGTCGTGGCGATCCCACAGGGCATTTATGACTTGGCATCAGCTTGCCAGCAGCGAGGACCTGCCACGGGGCTGTTCCTTCGCCGGAATTCGTGCATCAGAACACACCGGGCCGAGGTGGTGGTCTGCTCCTTCTGGTCAGCACCATGCTTTACCCTGCTTGGTAGTGCCTGTGCTGACCACCAGACACACAGCAGGGCTTGGAAAATAACTGCCAAATAAAGACAAAAGTGAACAAAACAAAAATCGAACTCATTTCACTTTCAGGTCACAGGGAAGTTTTTCTTTTTCTTTTTTTTTTTTGTGGGCATCACTGTCTCCTAGTGGGAGTAGGAGGCCCAGCCATGCTCCTGGAGAGCTGTTGCTGGATTTGAACCGCCAACCCTGTGGGCAGCAGTCCCACACACAATGCCACCGTGGCTCAGCCCAACAGGTAAATTTTTCACTTAGTGTTATTTGGGGCTAAATCTTCAGAGTTTCTAAGTGACCCTGCTTCTCTCTGATCGAGACTCTGCTCTAAAGGATGAGGACCCCTGGGGCTGAGGAAGGACAAGCCTGCGACCTGGCCTCTCAGAGGAGCCAGCTCAGTCCACACTCCCCGGCCTAGGAGGCTGCAGCAAGTCCTTCTCCAGCAGAAATGTCCAGTCCTGCCTCACAGGAAGGCGGGGGTGACGAAAGAGGACCAACAGGAGTCCACTTCCTCCCAAACTTCAAACCCAACCCAAATTCCACCCAAATCAACCCTGTAAGACAGAGCAGAACTGCAGACAATGGCATCTTTTTGTTGTTGTTGTTTTTTGGCATCACAGCTCTCCGGTGGTGGGAGTAGGAGGCCCAGCCCCACTGCTGGAATTGAACCTCCATCCCAGTGGGCCGCAGTCCCGTGCGCAACCACTACGCCACTGGGGCTCAGCCCCGACAATGGCATCTTTACAGATGCGACGGCCACACAGTTCTCTCAGAGGAGCTGGTGGATTTGAACAGCTAACCCACTGGTCAGCTGCGGAGTGCTGAACTACTGCCTGGCCAGGGGGCCTTTCCTCTGGTTGAGGAGATGGGGGGTAATTCTGCTTCTAGGCCATGGGGAGTTCCCTGATCATTTAGTGACCAAAGCATGCACGGGCAGGCAGGCACCAGGTGGTCACAGAACACCGCGGCCCACACCACATCGGGGAGTGAAACCGCTCAGTGGAAATGGCCCTCACACTGGTTCTTCCCTCCCTCACATGGCCACATGCACTTCAGTCAGAGGCCACAGCTGGGCTCATCTGGGCCCCTCCCCTTATACACGCAGGCGGCCCTTCTGGTTCCTCGTGGCCTCTACAACCGGCCCCTGGCCAGCACAGCACAGCGTCTCTAGAGTTTCCTTCTGTCCTGATGACAGCAGGACCCCATCAGGCCTTCATGCTGGACTCTGGGAAGAGCAGGACACCTGGGCATTCACCAAGAGTCCCTCCCGAGGACACACTCTCCCTCCACTTTCCCTGGAGTCTGCCTCTCCGTGGGAAGCAGGCCTAGAACTAGCAGTCTCAGTGGAGGCTCAGACATGTCCCTCACAAGCTCAGGTTGGGCTATGTCATGCCCGGTCTCCGCAAGCTCACTTTGCACATCTGTAGAGCGGGCACATGCAACCAAGCATGAGGGGGGCTGCGGCTACAAGAACAGGGGAGACGCAGAGGCTGGACCCAGACACGCCATGAAGGCTCCGCAAGGGACGCCGCCCAGCACTTCCCCCTGGCTTGAAAGACACTCACGATGATGATGAGCCATTCCAACGGTGCCAAGTTAGAGAGGCTAAACGAGCCCCTCCTGCTCCTCCCAGACCCCTACAGTGCCAGCCCCCCGGCTTGTTCTGGCCTCCTTTTCGGGATGTTCATGTGCGCGCCAGCTCGTCTCCCTGCAAACGGGCCGTCTGTCGTCCTTGGTGTTTCCGTAGCCCTCGCTCGCTCCTACTTAACTACCCTTTGGCTTTGCCCATTTCCCCACTAAGCTGTGTGGGAGGGCTTTCTCACGACCTTGACCTTCATCACACACACACACACACACACACACACACACACACACAGGCCACCCTCATCTTCTCAGTGTCCCACTCACTCTTTCCGGGACAGTGTTTTTTATGAATGAAAGGGGTGTGGCGACCTGGAGCAGAAGATGACCACAGGTGCCATTTGGCCTCTGTCACCCAGTTATTGCAGTATAATTCCTAAAATATTCCCAAGCTGTTCACCAGGCAACGGCACACTTCGTCGACTAGCCTGGCGTCCTCCCCGCTTTCATATGCACCGGCAAACCACCTTGTGGCTTTTTTTTTTTTTTTTGTGGCTCCTTTCAAGGCGACGCTGGCTTGAGCGAGGTGGTCAGGACGAGCCTGCAACACAGGTGGGGGTGCTGAGGTGCCGGTCTTTTCTCTCTTCACGTGGGTGATTTCGGGGGGGGGGGGGGCGCTCCATGCAAGCAGGGCTCTTTATCCTGCTGCTGCTTTCTGGTGAAGCCCCAGCTCCGTGAGAGGCCACGTGGCCAGCACACTGCAGGCTTGCAACAGCCACAGAATGGGTAATTTGTGCTAGGAGCTCTGGGGGTGTAAGGGGTCAGCCATTGGGCTGCTAGCTGCAAGGTCAGCAGTTCGAAACCACCACCCACTCAGAGAAAGATGAGGCCTTTCACCCTCATAAAGCGTTACAGCCTCAGAAATCGACAAGGGCAGTTCTGTTCTCTGCTTCAGGGTCGCTGTGGGCCAGAACCACTTCATGAGGTGTTTGGAGAGGGTCCCACAAGCTAGTAAGCTCTAGCCTGCCATTCATCACTTCCCCCTACAACTTCAGGGCTCTGTCTCTTAAGGTGGCCCTCCCTATCTGAGAGTTATACAATTGGTTCTTTTTTTTTTTTTTTGGTGGTGGTGGGGGACACATCATTGCCCTCTGGTGGGAGTGGGAGGCCCAGCCTTGCTCCTGGAGAGCTGCTGCTGGATTTGAACCACCAAGTCAGTGGGCGGCAGTCCTACACTCAACCACTGCGCCACCGGCGCTCGGCCCTAAAATTGGTTCTTATTTTGTCTCATTCTGTCATCTCTCTGGAATTCGTTTTTGTGTAGGGTGTGAGGTAGGGCTGTACACTTATTTTACCCCAAGCAGCCACCGAGCTCCAATGTTGGTCAGTGGTTCCTTCCTCACAGTTTTGAAACGCCTTTGTCACCGTTCCTTAACTCCTAAGCAAACACACAGACGGTCCATCTGTCAACGTGTCCAATAACTGGGCCACCACCCAATCTACTGGCTGTGGCTTTTTACCTGCTTTGAGATGTGCACGGTCTCTCTGCCCGCCTCACTCTTCTAAGGGAGCCCTGGTGACACTGTGGGTCACTCCCTGGCTGTGAAGCACAGGTCAGCAATCTGAGAGTACCAGTCGCTCCACGGGAGGAGGATGAGGCGTTCTGCTCCCGTCGAGACTTGCCGTCTCAGAGCCCGGGGAGAGTCTCTGTGCTGCGGTGTGGCTAGTTGTTGGGGCGGATGCTTTTCTGGGTTTTGTTCCCCTCTTCTTGGAAAAACTTAATAATTTGTATTTACATGGGCAGATGGAATGGATTCTCAGTTTGGCAGTTCCTGAAGTAAATTCTGGCTGGAGTTGGATAAGGCTCATCTGAGTAAGGTAATTAGGGGAGGAAGGCCGTCTTGCCTTCTCAGCGGCCTGCCTGGCCCTAGACAGGCCCAAGTCTGAACCTGCAGGTCAGCATCCAGGTCCACCCGTCAAACCCTGACTTAAAGCACCCTTAGAGGGCTGAGCCCCGGTGGCGTAGTGGTTGTGCGCGGGACTGTGGCCCACTGGGACGGAGGTTCAATTCCAGCAGTGGGGCTGGGCCTCCTACTCCCACCACAGGAGAGCAGTGATGCCCCCCCCAAAAACAAAACAAAACAAAACAAAGCACCCTTAGAATGTTCCCAAAGACTCTAACTCTTTATGGGAGCGGCCCACTTCAGCCTTCCCCCGAGGAGTGGGGTGGAGGGTTTGAACGGCTGACCATACAGGCAGTTGCCCGAAGCGTAGCCCACGGTGCCACCAGGGTCCTTGGCCAATGCACTCCTTGTCACAGTGAGACAGCAGGGGTGCATCCCTGGGCTCCTGCAACCACTTCACACCTCAGGGCGTTCTGCCACCACACTGTGGAGGACTACCTCCTCTTTCCACCTCTCAGCAAGTTCAACTAAACTACAGCTTGCTAGAAAGTTCCCCTAAGGACTGCGGCCCACTGGCTTGGTGGTTCAAATCCTGCAGCAGCTCTCTAGGAGCAGTGCTGGCCTCTCACTACCACCAGCGGGCAGTGATGCCCCCCCCCCCAAAAAAAAGAAAGTTTCCCTAACAGCAGAACTGGGACCCCAGGGCCTTGTACCTAGTGGGTCATCAGGAAACATCAGAGAGCAGTGTACACTCCAGAGATGAGGCCCAAAGTCCCAGGGGCCACCAGGGGCTTCCAGAGCTGGGGATGTGACAGAGAAGTCAAGCACTGTCCTTGTGCTGGACTGTCGCCGAAGACTACTCAGAAACATCCCAGGTCCAGGCTTGCAGGACAGCAGGCCCTGTCGGCTCATCATCTGTGGTCAGATGACAAGTCACAGCAGCTAACAGTGGTACAGGCAAAGGTTAAGGGAGGGGGAGAGAAGGGTCGAGTCCAGAGGGGAAGGCTGAGGGCCATGGGTCTCAGGTCCCCACGAGCCACCTTCCCCTTCGTGGGGGACCTGGGCTAATGGCCCAGAGCTACCCACGGCGGTATGCAGGGCATGGGTGCATAGCCCACTTGGGCACCTTGTAGGTACAGCCACAGTGAGAGTTCCAGAACAGGAGACACAGATACTGCCTTTTAAAGAAAACAGAAAAAGGAATGGAAAGTCAGGGCCACCACATGTGCCACTAAGTCCTCCCCCACTTGGGTTTGGCTCACACCTCTTGGTCACCTTTTGGTCTAGATGCCACTTTTCAGTCACTCTGTCTGCACCTCTAAGGCAATGGTGGCGTCAACACCCCTCTGAGATGCCCAAGGAAACCTGCTTCACAGCATGGCTTTCCCTCTGGGGATCTGGACAGAGCCTGGGGCAGCTCTGCATCTGGCCCCATCAACCCTTCTCCTCTCCATGGAGAACAAAGGCAGATCCAGCCACAAGAGTAGGCTCCCCACAGAGCTGACTCAAGATCAGCCTCTGCTTTATGACAGCCCAGCTCCCCTGACCTTTAAGGGGAGAAGGCACAGGGGTTCGGAAGCCCAGGAAACACCCCAGGCCAGCCCGTGAATCCTAAAAGGAACCTCAGAAGCAGCGTTTACAACGTGAGAAACAAAACCTGGATGCACCCGGCTCCGATTGCAGTTATTTGAGACCCTCGTATCAAATGCTTTTTCTTTCAAAAGTCTCTAAAGAGCTTTTATAATTTAGGATGGAAAAACAAGGCAGCCTGTCAAATTCAGCATTTAGTTCTGAGTCATGGAGCTCAGAGGGTTTGATTCGTAAGAGACCAGGAAGAACAAGAAGGGCTTACTAAGGCCCAAAACTACAGGTCCGCCCCAGAACACTCCAGAAGCACCCAAACCTGTTGTTCTTGGGTGATGCACCGGAGGAGGAGGTGGATTTTATTAGGCCAACTGGCCCCAGTGTGCCCTGAGTCTGTCGTGAGTCCCCAGGTCACCAAGTGTTTGGTCCTGGCTAAGCAGTTTACACACGCCTGCGCCCTCTAGGCTCCGCCACATTCATGCAAATAGAGCTGTGGAAATCTCCTCCTCCAAGCCTTATACCACAGGGCTCCCAAATGTTCACGAAAAAAAAAAAAACCAGGACTCTCTCTCTCAATTCTATTTTTGTGCATGAATTTTTAAAAAGACAGAACACTTTAGAGGATCCCTGGTGGCGTAGTGGTTACGCAGTGGGCTGCAATCCGGAAGACCGACAGTTTGAAACAAACCACCAGCCACTCCTAGGGAGGAGAGGGGGCTTTGTACTCTGGTAGTCTCAGAAACTCACTGGGGGCGAGGGGCGGGGGCAGTTCTACCCTGCCTTGAGATGGGTCAACCAACCAGCTTGAGTTTGGTTTTCGTTTTTTATTGAGTTGGGGGAGGGGGGGGTTACCTTTCACATCATCCCAACAGCTCGCCTTGTCTCCTCCTCTTATAGACCACTACCTCCCTTGGAAGGGCACCTCGTCTACCGTATATACTCGTGTATAAGCCAAGTTTGTTAGCACATGCTTAATGCAGTTTCTGTGATAAAATTAGGAGCCTCAGCTGATATTCGGGTCATCTTATACTCGAGAATATGTGGTATGTTCATGGGTCTAGCCTCATCGCCCTTCCCGCTGGTCAGCGCACACGACTACTTGTATGTCTGCTCAGATTGGTGTCATGACAAGATTGTGGGTGTAACAGCCCTTACACTCAAATCACCCCCTACTTCTTTCCCTCGCTTATTGTTGCTGCTTAAGGCCTTTCTCCATCAGCTCTCCTGAGCAAAAGTCGTGGCTGTGAACATGAGCAAACTCAAGAGAGAGCCGTGTGTTTGTTGGCCCATTCCATAAGCTTTCCTCAGGAATCCCATTTCTGGTGCTGCACTCGGTTCTTCAAACTTCCTGGTTTTGGGTCCCGGCCCCCCTCAACATTCTGAGGAGGGAGGCGGCACCTTCCAACACCCAGGAACTTGACCGTGAGGCCACTCCACAAACGGCATGAAAGATGAGCAAACTACTCACAGGAAGGCTTCCGAACAACACTCACGTTTAATAAGAATGTGTTCCTCAGCACAGCCCCCCAAAAGGTGACTCTGACGAGGGGTCCGGCAACAGCCGTTTAAACCAAAATGAAACCCGCCACGTACGCCATCAAAACACAGCTATGTCCTCAAACCCTCCACAGGGCGTTATCGCCAGGCTCCCCCACACCTTCTCATGGCCCTGACACTGGAGCCCCCGCTCTGCAGGAAAGGGGCGCTCCAGGCCATCACTCCACCGGGCACAGGGGGTGCTTCCACGTCAGCCACTACTGGGCCTCTCGGAACTAGGGATCAGTCGAGAGGTCGCCTCCAAGCCAGTCAGTGGTGACAGTCCGTGGACTTTGTCACGTTCAGTTTGCTGCTCAAAGGTCTCTTTAAAGTTTGCTTACTTCCTAGATCTCAGCTCTGTTCCAGGTTGCTAGCGGAGGCCTGTGGCCAGCAGCGCCAGAGATGCCGTCTGGCCCGAGACAAGGATACTTTCAGAAATAAAAAAAGGACCCCACCGCTGACTGCAAACGTGAAATTTTCAAAAGCTCCCCCAACTTAAAAGCTAGTCCACGCAGGCGGAGGCATGCTCCCCCCCCTCAATAAAAAAAAAAAAAAAGAGGGAGGGAGGAGACTGTTACAGCAAGGCAGTGCAATTTAAGACATCATTTAAATATCTGCCCTTAAGGGGTGAGGCTATCTGACTGCAGTGGCTGTAAGGGGGGAAGGTTTCCTTTAGGCTTCCCAGCAGGCCTGCACAAAGTGGGCACTCCCCAGAGAGCGCCCGCCAGCTCCCTGGTGACGTGGGATGAGGAATCCACGCTGGACCCCAAGAGAGCTGAGGCCAGCGCCTTCAGTCGCCCTGTTATTAGGGGAGCGGGCACCCAAGAGCCGGACGAATCGCTGGGCTCCTGAAAGAGGGAGCGTGAACTGTCTAAGAGAAATCAATGCATAAAGCCTTCCCGAGGTCCCCTCCCCTGGCGGGGTGTTCCTGGAGCTGCAAGCTTTGGTGACACCCCCCAAAGTGGCCTGCCTGACGCCTGGCACTACGCCCATCCCGCAAGGGGCAGGGTGGCGGTGGGTGACCTACGGCGGTGCCTCCGGCCCGCCCCCCTCCAGGCTGGCCCCCGGCTGCCACGTCAGGCCGCCGCTGCCCTGCCCGTCCTCCTCCCGCCCAGCCCATTGATTCTCGGGCTCCCTGGACCCCCCGCATCCACGACCCCCAGGACCCCGCCAGGGCGTGTGGAGGAGAAGCCCTTCGTTCAAGCCGAGACTTGGGGGCGGGGGGTGCCTGGCAGACCCCCCCCCCGCCCAAGCCCAAATTCTACAGACACGACAGGGCCGCCCGCCGTCCGGGGAGCCCCGAAGGCCCAAGTTCGCCGCCAGCCCCAGCGCGCAGCGGAGCCCCCAGACCGCCCGCCCGGGCCTGGCGCCCGTCCCGCGGGGCCGCCGCTCTCCGAGTCGGGCCACCGCCGAGGGGGTGTGTCCGGCCAGCGCGGGCCCCGGGGCGGCTGTGGGCTGTGGGACGCGGGGGGCGGAGGGCGGCGGCCCCTCGGAGCCGAGCGGCCCGACCCGGCCCCGCGCCCGCGCCTCCCCGGGCCTGGCCCGGCGCTCACCGGCGCAGGAGCGGGTCTTCCAGATCTTCAGCAGCAGGATGACGATGGCCGCCAGGTGGGACAGGTCCCCCGTCAGCCGGAAGATGTTCATGGCGGCAGCGGCGTGCGGCGCGGCGGGCCCGGGGCTGGCGGCGGCTCGGGCGGCGGCGCAGGCGGCCCCTGAAAGGAAGCGGCGAAGATGGCGAGAGCGGGCGCGACGTGGCCGGGGACGTGGCCGAACTGCCGGCGCGCGCGCGGGGCAGCCTGGGAGCGCGGGGCGCCGGCCCCGCCCACGCCCCGCCCCTTAAAGGGGACGCGCCGAGGCAGGCGGGCCCCGGCGCGCCTCTGCGCCTCCCCCCGGGTTTCCGGCTTCCCTCTGGGTGCCAGCGATTTCCTCTGGTTTTCGAAATGACTCTGGCTATGAGTTGGGTCCCCCCCCGCCCCCCCCGACCCCGTCCCTTTTCTCCTCGTCGTCTGCCCCTCAGCATCAAAGCTCCATAGGAGAACCGTAGGAAAAGCGCATAAGAAACACGTTGTTGTTTTTTTAATCTACATTGAGCATGCCGCTTTCCAAGGAGGGGATCTGAAGATTTTACCACTGGGGACTCTAAGGAAGAATGCAAAATATGGCTGTTTTTGTAGGATGAGAAAATAAGTCACGGGCTGAGCCCCGGTGGCGTAGTGGTTTTGTGCGGGACGGCGGCCCACAGGGATGGCGGTTCAAATCCAGCAGCAGCTCT
>PVJH01015686.1:0-52697 GCA_004026705.1 Nesogale talazaci | reverse complement strand
TCCCCAACCCCCACCCTCATGAACCCTTGATAATTTGTCAATTATTATTTTTTCATGCCTGACACTGGCCGATGTCTCCCTTCACCCACTTTTCTGGTGTCCATTCCCCAGGGTGGGGGTTATACGCAGATGCTTATAATCGGTTCCCTCTTTCTACTCCACCATCCCTCCACTGTCCTGGCATTGCCACTCTCATCACTGGTCCCGAGGGGTTCATTGTCCTGGATTCCCTGTGTTTCCAGTTCCCATCCTCACGAGCAGATTTTTATGCAGCGCTATTTTGGACTCTACATTTCAACCTCAGATTGCTCTTCTCACCTGGATGGAATGACTTAAGTCTTCCTTTCAGCTTTCCTTGTCTAGTGGGTACTTCGGATGGAGTGACACGTGCTAAACTACTTTATAAGGCAGCAGTTTAAACTCCATTCCTTCGCAACTCTTTTAACCCTCAGCTGTGAGTTGGTGTTGATCGCTGGCTTCGACGCCTTCTTCTTAGGCTGAGCATGTCTCTGTGGCACTCTCCTTGCAGACGGAAACAACGGGGGCTCAGGGAAGTTCGGTCGCTTGTGTCCACTCACTCTCTCGCATGCCGCCTGGCCTTTCCTTCGTAGTCCTTCTCACTGGGGGCCGTTGGACCAGCCGCATCAACACCCTCGGGATCTTGAGAGAAATACGAATGCCTGCGTCCCACGTGCTCGAGGCATGCTCTTCAGCGAGACCAACCAGTCCCTGGAAAAGGAGATTCGTGCTTGGTCAAGTGGAGGGGCGGTGGAAGAGGAAGATGCTCGATGAGATGCATTGACACCGTGGTTGCAAGGATGGGCTGAAATGTAACATGGCTTTTGAGGATGTCACAGGAGCAGGCAGCCTTGCACTCTCTTGTCCTTGAGAGTGACTCTGCGTCAGCATCGAGCCAATGGCGCCCAACAGCAACAAACCCCAGACAGGCTGAGTGACAAATCCTGAGAACAGGGCCTGGAAATCGGTCTAACACCACCCCCTTTCCCCCACAACCACCCCCCCCCCCGTCCCGAAGCACACGGACTTTTGAAAGAGAGGTTTGACAAAGTCGAAGGCAACCAACTAGGTGGTAGCGACATAATTTGGTGTCAACTTGAGGATTAGGACCTGTGCAGGGGTGGAGATCTACCTCGTTAATCTGGATGTAGCCAATGAGGCCTCTGTGTGGGCATGGCCTTCCCCTAAGGATTCTGGGAATTCCTGGGTTTCCGCCTTGGAGGCAGGAGACAGATTCTCAGTTCACTCCCTTGGAGTCTCTCTCTCTCTCTCTCTCTCTCTCTCTCTCTCTTTACTCCCTGTGAGACATCCTTGAGGAGAAGTCACATGGACCTACCTGGATGCAGCCAGAATGGTGGACCGGGAAGCCACGTGGAGACCCCTGCCTGCGCTGAGATGCTTGCAATGCCGCTGGACCTACAAGACTCCCCACCCACTGGCCTGCGATCTTCCTGCATTCGGCATCATGGCATATGTTTTGTGAGTCTAAAGAAGACTTTGTAGATCGAAGTCAGACCTATGGGCTGTTATGGGGCTTATGGACTTGATCTGGACTGGGCCGGGATGTTTTCTCAATATTCAACTGCTCTTGTATATAGAATTCTTTCCTCTACACATACGCAGGTTTATGGATTTGTTTCTCTCATCTGCCCAGACTGACAAAAGCTGTTAAGCTGAATCTTAAAGCTCTTAACTATTGAGGGCTGGAGGACGGAAAGTTACGAAGGGTTGAGTCTAGCGTAGGGGATTCTTAGAAGAATTGGATCTCGATGAAGGCGCTGGCAACATAAAGTTAGACAAGGTAGAGCATGAAGAAGAGAACCTGATTCACCAGCTTGTTTGTTACTACTTGTTCTCAAGTCAGTTCTGACTCAAGGTGACCTAAGTTACAGGACACAGCTGGCCCAGTCCAGCGTTGTTCTCACCACCCTCAAAGCATCTGAGTCTTCGCTGTGCTGTTGTGCCAATCCATCTCATTCGAGTTTTTTTTCCTTGTATTTCTTTGTTGGTTCTCTAATTCACTCAACACGGTGCCTTTTCAGTCTTCCCTCATGAGGACATCTCTGGAGCAGGCCAGGTGGCACACTGGCTGAAGTGCTCAGCTGCAAACAGAAAGCTTGGTCCTGTGAACCCACTAGCCACGTGACAGTCTGCCTCCATCAGGTTCTGCCCTCCTGGATGCCCTGTGGGGGCGGTTCTCTTCTGTTCTATAGATTTCACTATGGGTTGAAATGACTTGACCACAGTGGATTTGACTTGGTGACTTGCCCGAAGCAGATGCTCTGTTGCAGTTGGGCAATGCTCTGTTGCAGTCCTTAGAGTTTTTCACTGAGGTGTGGATCGCTCGCTGGTCTTCCTTTCTGGCGCGTCTTAGTCTGCAAACTCCACGGAACGTTGTCCACTGTCAGCGAGGACTCTGCTGGTATTTGCAATGCCAGCATACAGCAAGATGTGAGCCACCAGAGTGGACTGTGACACTGACAGATGGGTGGTGGACATTGGGAGGAAGAAGACACAGGAAGCATGGTGAGGAGAGTGGGTTTGGTGTGTGCTGAAAGGGGGGCAGTTACATCATTTCGTGCTAGTGTGAAGATAGACAAAAGTGTAGGGGTGGCATTCAACTTGTCAATCGGGTCACAGAATGAGGGTGCCTGCTTGTGATCCTGGCCTTCCTAAGGAGAGGGAACCTCCCTTAGCTCTCTGCCTACACCTTCCTGCCTGTTGACCCTGATGGCTGCCCAAGCCCTGTGATGCATCCCCCATTGTGGGATCCTCAAGACTTTGCACCCACCAGCCTGTGATCTTTCTGCAGTCTGCATTATTTCTTGTGTCTGTGTGGGTCTGAAGAGGGACATAGGGACTAGTATCAGACTTAGGGACTTGAGTTGGACTGGCTGGGACGTTTTCTTGATATATAATTACTTCTTGACATAAAGCTCTTTCTTACTCATCTATGCATGTCACGGGATTTGTTTCTCTAGTCAACCTGAATGAACCACTGAAGTATCAGATGCTGGACTAAGTTAGATGGAGAGAAAGTTGGGAGTGATGCTTAGAACAAATCACCTACGGGTGCTTGGACTCATTGTACTGCAAAATATGAAGTATCCTCCCTGTCTGCGCAGGTGAGGGACCCATTTAGCTTAGGAAATTAGAAAAGAGTTTGCAGCGATGGAGGATTTTTCAGCACATTCATATTTCTAGTTTTAAAAAAGCAAGGTCTGTTTCTAGAGTGTAGCTGTGCCGAGGTGGGTGAACTGTGTGTCTAAAGCACTCAGTGGGGTAGCTCCTGCCATGAAGGATTCTCTCCACGGACACATGTGAAGAACCCAGGAATAGCTACCTCACTGGGAAAGCATTTGGGCTCATCATCTACATCCACCTGTTCTGTGTGCAAAGTTCCCACTCAGTGTGGACCATGCCCGCTTTGTGCCAATTTCTCTTCTTTTCTGTCTCGCAGCTGTGCCCGCTCCACGTTGGCACAAGTAGAAGCAAAGGCAATCTGTGCTGAGATCCAATTCCCTGTGATTTCTTAATGAGATATGCAAATGAATGCTTGTTCCGCTTGCACACCCAGGCAGGCCCAATTTCCATTCCTAGGGGCATGTTCCCTGTAAAGGGTGACCTCACGGTCTCTCTTCTTCGATGAATTGCAGGAAATCATCTTTACATGTTGCTTCTCACCGGCAACAGTTCTCATGAAATCCTTTCTTCCGTGAAAGAATCTCTTGGAAAGGCAGAGGTTAGCCAGTGAAAGCCTCTACCTTTCTTGAAAGATTGAATTACGTATGTGGCTGTGAGCTGGAGGTCCGGCTATGGAGGCCGAGGACAGCTGATTTTCGATTTCAGGTCTTCTATAGTGGTTATGTGTTAGGCTTTGAGCCACAAGGCCGGCAGTGTAAAACCACCAGCCGATCCTTAGAAGAAAGACAGGGTTTTCTACTTCTGTGAAGAGTGACAGTCTCAGAAACCCAAAGGGGGCAGTTCTACCCTATCCTCTAGGATCACCATGAATTGGCATTGACTTGATGGCAGTGAGCTTGGGCTTTTTGGAATATTTACTAATGGTTATGTGTTGGACTGTGTGGCGGTCATGTACCTATGTACCTATGTACCATGATTGAGATGCAGGGGTGGAGTCCAGCCTGTTAATCTGGAGATAGACATTGAGTAGCCAATGAGGCCTCCGTGTGGGCATGGCTTCCTCCTGAGAATTCTGGGAAGTCTCGTGGTATTTCCCAATTGGAGAAGAGAGACTTCTCTCTCAGTCTCTGAGAGTCAGTCTCCAAGACGATGAACTACAGACAAAACAGGATGTCAATGTACGAGGAACTGAAGGAACCGGAGAAGTCACACCTCCCATCCCTGATGGAACCAGACCTCTGAAGCTGGAGAAGCCATGTGGAGACCCCTGCCAGCACTGAGTTGCTTCTACCACCACTGGATGCTGTTGATGGACCCTGAGCCCTGGAAGCGAGGAGCCGTGGGAGACCCCTGCCAGCGCTGGGATGCCTCAACTGCACGTGCTTTGTGAGTTGGAAGGAGACTTTATAGGCTTGTATCAGACATATGGGCTAATATCGGACTTATGACGTTGGACTGGACTGGGTTGGATGCTTTTTCAATGTTCCATTCCTCTTGTATATAAACCTTTCCCTTCTATCCATATGCATGTCCATGAATTTGAATCTCTAGCCTACCCGGACTAACACAGGCTGCTAACTGTAGGGTCAGCAGTTTGAACCCACCAGTGGCTCCAAGGAAGAAAGATGAGGCATCCTCTGAAGATTGCAAGCCCTAAAATCCAAAGGGCAGTTCTGCTCTGTCCTGTCAGGTTGCTCCGGGTCAGAATGGATTAGATGGCTATGAGTTTTCTACCCTAAGGAGAGATGGTTTGAAGTCCTCCATCAGGGCCGCAGAGGGAAACCTTTGCCATCTGCTTCTGAAAGGCCACTGTTCTCAGAGCCCCATGGGGCCTCGATCCACCTGGTGCACACGTGGTGCCTGTGGCTTGGTCTTGACTCCATGGCAGATGGTTTGGTCTGGGTTTGGGTTTACTTACCACTGTGTGGCCTGGGGCAAGTCCATTGTTCCAAGCCTCAGAATTTGGAGCATTGGTGAAAGGATTAGAAATAATATACAGAAAATAGCAACTGCAACAAGATCATATACCAATAATCTCGACAGCTTGTGTTATAAGAAACTCTATTCTACAAGTAGTGATTATCAATTAAAATGACAAACTATGTTTGTCACTGGAGGCTATTATGGCTCACCTTGGAATCATTGATTCCCTGACTACAAAAGATTGATCTTGTAATGAACTCTTAATTGTATGAAAAAAAAATTGGAGCTCTTTCTTTCTTTGAGGTAGGAATGCTGGTCTTCCTTGTGTAAGTTCCACTCAAATAGGCAATACATATGTGATTTTAAGGAAGCAAGACACAAAACAAATTCTCTTTCCTCCTCACACGGTCTCAGGACCTGCTTCCCTGCTGCCTGATAAAATTGCAAAACACAGAGTTCCTGAACATTTTGGGTACAGTTTTGAAAAGAATGATGCTATGTGAAGGATCAAAGAGGCCAGGCACCAGTTGTACAAGGATTAGCTGCTATTTTGTTTGTTTGTTTGTGTTTCTACATGCCTTCTTGGTCTGCTCTTTGTCATGAATGAAGAAATAATGCCACTTCAGGGAATATAGCTTTTGGGATTAGTCTTGGATTCCCAGAGATCAGGATTAGTTGGTTATGGCTGGGGATCTTTTCTGCCTTTTCAGGGACCCAGGGCTTGTGGGAAGAGATAAAAGAACATGGTTTAAGTTCCCTCTGACCCTTCTCTCTGACCCTAAACGAAGGACTTACTGATGCTGTTTTCAGTTGATAAGGGAGAGCACTCGAGGCTGTGTGATCTCTAAGTCTCTCTCCTAGCTTCCAGATTGGGAGGAATTTGCAAAACTGAAGTGACTGATGTTTTCAGTGCAACTTTGTACACTGATAAGCACATATTCTTTTCTGGTATGTGTGTGTCTCCTATCGGCTTATGGGGCTGACACCTATCCTTCTTTTTACTGACTGCCCATGCTACC
This sequence comes from Nesogale talazaci, assembly GCA_004026705.1. Classification (NCBI taxonomy): domain Eukaryota; kingdom Metazoa; phylum Chordata; class Mammalia; order Afrosoricida; family Tenrecidae; genus Nesogale; species Nesogale talazaci. Next base: position 46,593 of record PVJH01015686.1, on the reverse strand, counting down.
TCTCAAAGATCACACACACAAAATTCTGAATTTTAGACTGCATTTATGACATCCTCTCTCATTCTTGGGCAGTTTGCGGGAGGTGGTTTGCATCTGAGGGCCTGCTGCAGCCTGGTTTGCGTGCCCAGTCTTACTGGGTGCTTTGTGTCGCCAAGTTGTGGCTGCCATGGCTAGAAGTCTTTTCTTCGGCATTAGAAAGTATGGGGATGTTTTTAGAACACTGAAGCAGAAACCATATCTTTACGGACCTTTTGAAGTTAGCACTAAGTCTCTTCTTTCCAGCCTTACAGCTACTCCTCCCGGGTGGGTTCCTCAATCAGCACGCTTTCTTTTTCTGAAATCACTCTGCACCTGTTCTTTTGTACAGTGTTCCACCCCTGGGGAGACTCTGCATGATATTAGTTCCCTGGTTGCACCCCATTATCTCTGCCTGCTTTTCCTTCCTAGGGACATTCCATTTTTCTATGCCCTTTGCCCTCTCATCAGTGAAGATGAAAATGGAGACACTTCTACTGGAGGCAATTCAGAATAAGAACATAGAGGCTGTAAAGGGAGCAGATGGGATTGGCTGTTAATTATTCTGTTATTATTCATGTGTCCCTGGGGAAAATGGGCTCCACTCTTTTGGGTGATTCTCTGTGTGCGTGTTCAACATAATAGGGTTTGATTAGATGGTCTGTAAGCTATCTCTCAGGGCGAAGTTCTGTGAATGTATGAACATTTTCTGCAGTCTCTGGGCATTGCATTTGGCTGTAGGATTCCTGTTAGCAAAAGAAAGCAGGAGGGACAACTCATCTATTGCTGCTGGGGATATCTGGAAACAGAGTGGCAGCTCTTCAAAAACATTCAACAAAAAGATGCCGGATGCCCTGGCAAGTTCACTTCTAGGTGTATATCCCCAAAGACTTAGAAACAGGGTCTCAACAGACACACGTACACCAAAGTTCATTGTAGCACTAGTCACATTTGCCCATCAACTAAGGTTCACCAGGAGATGAACTGTGAGCAATGTGTGGTACATGCAGACAGAACAATGCTATATAGCCAGACCAAGAAAGAAAGTTCTGGTACATGAATGCACCTTGAAAGTATTATGTATTGAAATACATCCTCTGTAAAAGGACAGATAATGTACTATCCACCTTATAAGAAATCTAGAATAGGTTCAACAATAGGCAAGCGATTACAGACTTACAGTAGATGAATGGTTACCAGAGGAGGGGGAGAGAGCAATTGAGTTTCTGTTTCTCATGGACATCCTGTCAATGCTGACTTATAGAGAACCCCTGTGGGTTTCCGAGGCCATATCTGTTTATGGGAATAGAAGTCCAGTCTTTCTCCTGAGGAGTTGCTGGGGGTTTTAAACTACTGACCCTGGGGATCACAGCCCAACAGGTAACCAACCACTGCACTGCTGGGACTTGGTAGCTTGGTGCATGAAAAAGTTTTAGAAATGCCTTTAAAGCACAGTGCATATGATTAATGTTACTGAAGGGTACATTTAATAACTGCCCAAAGGACAAATGCTTAGTCATTTGTGAGGGAACTTCAAAAAGTTCGTGGAGGAATTCCATTCTTAAAATAATCCATAGCCCATGTCTGAGATGACATGTTTGGCGTTTCCAGCAGGGGAGTGCAATTATTCACATATCCTTGATCGAAGGATGGTCCTCTTTAAAAGGCATATCAATGGGCATGCTGCGAAGGCCATGGCTGCAGGAACTGTGCCTGCTGTGAGCCCAAAGACAAGGCTGTGCAGGCGTTTGCAGTTGTCAGAGACATATCCCTAACAAGTGTCTTTCATGCATCTCTGCTTCTCAAGAGGTATGTGAAACAACACACATATGGGGTTGTGCTATTCATAGCAAGGTGGTCAGCAACCCAGTCACATGAAGCCCTCGAAGTGCTGAACCCCTCCACCCCAATTTAGACCTGCAGGTGCTGCCCACCCTCTCCCCCAAAGCTGATGTAAAGATGAGAAGCTGAAGAAAAACAAACCTGAAAAAATAAAAATGGGAGTTATTCTTTATAGGTAAGTGTGTTTGTCAGGGTAGACTAGAGAAACAAATCCAGGGGGACTCATATATGTATAAGAAAGATGTTTATATGCAAGAGCAAGTGAATGCTGAGAAAGCATCCCAGTCCAGTCCAGATCAAGTTCATAAATCCAATATTAGCCCATATGTCCAGTTCTAGTCTATGAAGTCCTCTTCAGACACACAGAACACATGTAATGACACTGAATGCAGGAAGATCACAGGCCAGGGGGTGGAAAGTCTTGTGGATCCACTGATGGTGGAAGCATCTCAGTGCTGGTACGGGTCTCCATGTGAGTCCTCCAGCTCCAGGACGCTTGCTGCCATCAGCATACAGTCATGTGTCTTGTCAATAGAGCACCTCTCAGGAGTTCACACGGAGAGTGAGAGTGTCTCTTGCCTTCTAGGAGGAAATACTAGAGTTCCCAGAATCCTTAGGCTCATACAGAGGCCTCTTTGGCTATGACCCAATTGACAGAACTAGACTCCACCCCTTCATTCTTAATTCTCTCAAGTCCCACATTGACAATATATTATGTAACTACCACAGTGAGTAAATAAATGTGTCTACATTGTACTATCATGAAATCATGGGCAGGGGGAGTAGAAAAAGTACAAGAAACGCTGTTGGTTTATATGGCGTTCATCGTCACCAGGAGGTGTAGGCATCTGCAGAGATGGAATCAAACTCAGATAAGGATGTTGAGCATGGGAGCCCAGAGAACATTAAATTGTGTCCATGACTCCAAATCAAACTGGGCTGATAAGTTTTGTGTCTGAAGCTACTCGGGGCACACATCGGCAGCATCAGCATTGAACAACAAAAGTGCAATGTACTGAGTCTGGGGGAAAGGAAGGAGAAGGGGCAACCTTTGGCCTGGATCCAGATCTCTGACATCCTCAGAATTTGGTCTTTGTCTTCCTTTATGTGGTGGGGTCATTGTCTCTGGCTGACTGTCACTCAAAATTGAAACCTCCCCAGAAGGTAACTTAAGGACTCATAATGTTAGGAGAACTCTAATTGGCTAGGCTTGGGCCAGCTCCTCCGTCACCTGAGCTTATCACCTGAGGGTCATTGTGAGTTGAAAATGGACCATGCTCAGTAAAGAAGACAATAACCAGAAGAGAAAATCGGCTAGAAGTGATAGAGTTCATCTGATATAGATGACCAAGGACATACCCAGACCTAACCCGGGGCCATTGCTTCAGCAAGGGAAACCACACTCCCGTGTGCCACGGGCATCACACTAGACAGAGACACAGGCTATCCTCATATTTGGGGAAAGAGTGGGATTTAGGTCCATTTAACAAGGGCGTGTTGGAAGAGTTGTTGTCAGGTGCCATCCTGTTGGCTCAGACCCAAGGCAACCTCATGTACAATAGAACCAAATGCCGTCCCCGCAGTGTGTGTGAGCCCATTGTTGTAGCTACCATGCCAATGAAGCCTGTTGAAGATTGTCCTCCTTATCACTGCCCTTCCATTTTACCAAGCTCAAAGTAAAGAAGGCTTTGTGTAAAGCACGGGGTTGATAGTCAGTCTGGCCTGAGATAAGAACTCAGATTCCTGTCTATTTGGAAACTGTAAAGTTCATATAAGTAGGGAATGTTATGTCCAAAGAGCTCACCTGAAACTCCACAGGTAGGTTGGAAATGGAGGCTGCTTCTTGGTGTTCAAATGACACTGATTCTTCCAGTAAGAAAGAGGTGTTTTAGTCTGACTAAACAGGATTTCAAACAACAACATTGCTGGCAGTCTATGATTTTTGAGAAGAGGGATTTCTCATGTCTTTTTGTAATTGGCAAAACATAACCCAGCTTCATAAAGAAGATTCTTCTATCTTCACTTGTTAGATGTACTCTTGATTAGTCTCTCACTCGGGATACTGGCTTGACCTCTGTCATGTAGCATTAAGGAAAGGGTGACGGTGGAGATGGGATGTCTTTTAGAAGATGTGGGAGAAGGTCTTGGGAGCTTAAACTATGGAGGAAATTATTTGTTCATTTATTCATTCTTCAGATATTGATTGAACTCAATTTACACTAGGAAATACGATATCGTTTCTGTCCTTGAGCAGCCCACGATTTAATAAGAGAAATTAGGGAACGAACCAGTGTGGATAATTTACCTAATGGTTTGTGAAGGCAGTGAGGAAGGAGTGGTGCACTCTGATCCGAGTTTGGCCTTGCTTCTGGTGGGAACAGTCAGTACAGCAGACACCTGACAGCCCCTCCCTGCCCCCCCTTAGAGTATCTCTGTGCTCACGTGCAGCAAGAACCCACCCTTCCAACTTCTCTGCCTGCACTTAAGACAGCTTGGCTAAGCTTCAGATTTTACATCCTCAAAGACAACCCCCACTCATGGGGGAACGATTGTTGTATGCCATTGTGTCTATTCTAATTCCCAGCAACCTCATGTGATGGAGGAAGTAGAACTGCTCCAGAGGGCATCCCAGGTTTTAATTCTCATGGAAGCAGATCTTCAGGTCTGAGAGTCACTGGGTCGATTCAGATCAGGGACCTTTCAATTAGCCGTTGAGTGTTTACCCCTTACCTCCAAGGTTCTTTGGAGGGAAGGTAATCAGGGAATACATCCGAGATGTTCCTCAACAGGAGAGTTTGGGGCATCGATCTACATAGAGGGCATCCAGGGGAGTTGAATCCCTACTGCCTAGAGGGGCAATGTCCTCTTAGGCTTGTCATTCTTCTGAGTTCACCCCTTGTTCCCTGGAATCACTTTTTAAAATAAGTCACCAACCTACCCAAGTCCTTGCCAAGGAAAGCAGTGTTGGTTAACGTGTCTTGCGGTGAACTATTAGGTCAGCAGTTCACTTCAGCAGCCATTCTGCAGAAGAAAGAGGTGGCATCTGCTTCCATAAAGATGGCAATCTAGGAGACATCATGAGGCATTTGACTCTGGCCCGTTAGGTCACTAAGAGTTGAAGTTGACTCAGAGGTGACGGGTTTTGGAAGTCCTTGCTGCTGATTCTGGTTCCAGGGGGAACCTAAACTAAGACAACCAGTTTTGCCGGAAGTAAGGAAGATGCATCGAAGGTCAAGGGGAGTGTACAGCGGAGAGAAAGGTGCTGGATGATGTGAAGCAATAGAAGAACTCTTCCATAGGTCAGAGTTAAGAGACGAAGACCCTGAACTAACGTCATCTTTAGGTTTCAGTTTCTTCCAGAAGGTCTCAGGCAAATAAAGGAACCCAGTGGAAGCAGAGGGGGGAGAAGGACGGGGCTTTCTAATCCCAGGAACAGTCACAGTCTTGAAAACTCACTGGGGAAGTCCTACCACGTCCTACAGAGTGGCGGAGAGTCAGCACCTACTCCACGGCAGGAAGAGAGGGAGGAGACGGAGTGGGTACCATGTCTTCCCGAGCAGAAGGAAGAAACAGAAGACCGGAAGAAATTGCTACCCTGACAAGGTGTGAACCGAACTGGGCTAAAATAATTTGCACATGATGTATCGATCACTTGCCTGAGAAAATCAAAACCATTTAATGAGAACTTGCTGCTTGTCAGCAGCATTCAAAGGGACTCTCTTTCCAAGTGGAACAAAATTCTTCCCAGGTTACCAGCACTTCACGACTAAGCAAGGTAAACAGTGAACTAGTCTATCAGTTCGGAGGTCATCCTGCGTCTGTCAATTTCTACCATCCTAGGAAAGTGGAGAAGGATGAATTCTAACATTTTGCCAAGGATCGTCCAACAAGGGTTGCGGTGGTTTACCGCCAGGGTGCTGCCAGAGGCTTATGCCGGATTCAGAAACAGATACGGATGTGATGTCAGATGAATCTTGGCTGAAAGCAGAGACTATCAGATGTTTATTTGTATTTCATTGACTGTGCCAAGGCATTTGACTGTGTGGATTATAATAAACTTTGACTAGCTTTGAGAAGCATGGGAATTCCAGAAGACTTGATTGTGCTCCTGTGGAACTTGTGAACAGAACAAGAGAATACCGCATGGTTTAAAACCAGGAAAGGCGGGTGTTAGGTGTGTATCCTCTCACTAGACTTAATCTGTATGTTGAGTAGATCACAAGGAAAGCAGGTTTATATGAAGAAGAATGTGGCATCAGGATTGGAGGAAGGCTTATTAACAACCTGCGATATGCAGATGACACAACCTCAATTGCTGAAAATGAAGAGAACTCAAAGCACTTGCTGCTGCTGCTCAAGTATTGCAGCTGTCAGCATGGATTATGACTTAATGTTAAGAAGACCCATATCCTCACAATCGAACCGGTAGGTAATAACTTGATAAATAGAGGGAAAGTTGAAATTATGAAAGATTTCATCTTGCTTAGATCCACAACCCATGTTCATGGAAGCAGCAGTCAAGATATTCAAAGATGAGTTGTCTTAGGTAAATCTGCTGTACAAGACCTCTGTTGAGTGTTGAAGAACAAGGCTGTGACTTTGAGGGCTAAGGTGTCCCTGACCCAACCCCTAGTGATTTTCCTTGTCTCATACGTCTGTGAAAGTTGACCTTGGATAAAGAAGACCCAAGAAGAAGCAATGCTTTTGAATTGTGGTGCTGGAGAAGAATAGTCAAAGTTCCACGGACTGCAAAAAGGACAAACCAATCTGTCTTGGAATAAGTACGGTCGGCGCGCTCTTTAGATGTAAGGATAGTGAGACTTCCTCTGACATACTTTGACTAGGTTGTCCGGAGAGACCAATCCCTGAAGAAGGATGCTGTTTAGTAAAGTGAAGGGTCAACAAAAAGGAGGAAGGATGCCAAGAAAATGGATTGACACCGTGCCTTCAACAATGGCTTCCCACATAGAAGAAACACTTGTGAAGATGGCGCCATATGGGACAGTGTTCCCTTCTGTCGTGCATCAGGTCAATTAGGGGCAGAAGTGACTCTGTGGCACCTTCCAACAGTGACAAATGAGCTCTACTGCCCTGAGGAGAGAATGTTTTTGTGCTCACAGTTGATATCAGGAAATGCCGTCATGAAGTGTCATGAGTTGTTTCCCACTCACAGTGACAACGGAGCACAGCAATTGCTGTGAGGCTTGAGCCCCTGTTGCAGCCCCTGTGCCAGCTCTCTTGTTCGTGGTCTTTTTCATTTTACGGACCCTCTATTTTACCAAGTATGATGCCCTGTTCCAGGGACTGGTCCCTCCTCATAACATATTCAAAGGACGTGAGATGACATCTTCCCATCCTTCTAAGAAGCGTCCTGGCTGGACTGTCTTCAAGATGTATTTGTTTGTTCTTCTGATAACCCATGGTACCTCCAAGATTCGTGGCCTCAATTATAATTGCAAGACGCCAATTTTGCCTCAGTCTTTCTTATGCAATGGCCAACTCTCATATGCACATGAGGCAACTGAAACGCTCACGGTTTGGAGAAAGGCCAAAAGGGATACACCTTTGTCTTTTGATATTTTAAACAAGTCTTTTGCAAATACAGACTTGCAAAGGCAAGACATTGCTTGGGGTTTTTTGCTTTTTTGTTTTGATTGTTGCTTCCCTGGAGAATGATTTTGGATCCAAGGAAGATGCAATCCTAGATAATTGTAATATTTTATTTGCTTGCATTGTTGCACGTTAACATTGAGTTGCAATCCATATTGAAGATGGGAGACTTTGATATTTATCAATAAGTGTTTCCAATCCTTTTCACTTTCAGCAAGCAAGCTTCTGTCATGTGCATATTGCAGGTTTTTCATGAGCATTCCTTCAATTATGATGCTGAGTTCCTCTGACAGTCCAGCTCTTCTCAGATGATTTGCTTAGCATACAAATTGAATCACTATGGTGAAAGGATACACCCCTGACACACACCTTTCCTGATTTTAAACTATACATTATCTTAGTATATTGTTCAAATGACCACCTCTTTGTCTGTGGATAAGTTCTTCATGAACACAATGGAGCGACTCATAGGGCCTTCTGTACAACATTACAATCTTAGCAATGCTATCCACAGTTTGTCATGATCCACAAAGCTGAAGGCATTTGCATAGTCAGTGAAATAATACCCTTTTCATTGACTCTAAATATATTTCTGGTACTCTCTACTTCCACCCAAGATCAATATGTCACCAAGAATCTAAACCAAGTGGGAGAAGTAGTAAAGTGCAAGCTGTGCATATCCCTTGTTCTGTGTCTTCTGACTTCAACTTAAATTCTTCAGCAGTTTCCTGTTGATATACGGCTGCAACTGTTTTTGAGTTACGTTCAGCAAAAATTTACTTCTGTATAATTTTAAAGATATTGCTTGATAATGTCTACATGCTCTTGACCAACTCTCTTTTGGATGGGTAGAAACTTGGATTTCTTCTAGTCCAGGGTAGTTGTTCCCCAAATTGGCAGGGTAGTTGTTCCCCAAATACCTTGCTGTAGGTAAGAAAATACTGCCAACATTACATCTATTTGTTAAAACATTTCAGTTGGTATTCTATCAATTTCTTAACAGTTTCCCACCAATCTTTGCTGTAGCTTGGAATTCTTCCTGTAATAGTATTGCTTCTTGATCATATGCGAACTCCTGACTTGACTGAATGCCTACCAGTCTTTTTGTTATTGAAACTACGTACTCCTTCCATCTTTTTATCTGGCGCCATTCAATATTTTGCCTCTAAGGTTCACTCAGTAGTGCAAGTCAAGTCCTTGCTTTTTCCCCTCCAGTTTTTAAAATCTTTTTTGGGGGGTTTGTTTTTGGGCTCCACTGTCCTGGTGGGAGTGGGAGCTACCCAGCCTTGCTCCTGGAGAGCCGCTGCTGGATTTGAACTGCCAAGCCCGTGGGCCGCAGTCCTGCACTCAACCACTATGCAATGGGGCTCAGCCCTGGTTTTTTTTAATCTTACAAAATACGGAGTGTCCTGCATCTCCTTTTGGTTTTCTAACTTCAGGTTTGTGGTGCACATTTAATTTTAATATTTTGTCTTTTCAAGTCACCCTTTAAAATATTCTGGTCAGCCTTTACTTTATTATTTCTTCCACTTGATTGAGATGCTCTCTGTTTCAGAGCAAGTTTCATAGTTCCTTCTGATGTTATTTTTTCCTTTTCTGTCTTTATATGCATTCTTAGGTATAAATACTTTTATTTATTTTGACCTCATCCTGGTCTCATCTCTGCTTCATCTGAGCTTCTTTAAAGTATCCAAGATGAAGGCAGACACTTGAATTTGTCTGGCTTAAAGGTATGAATCCAATTCATTAATTCATCCACCACCCATTTTCCATTCAATCTTCCATTCGTGCTGATGTGGAAACCTAATATGTGCAAGATTTTTTTTATTAGGGCCCAATGAGAGACTCTGAATGTCCCTCTTCTTCAGGTATGTGCAATCTAGAGATTTGAGATGGAGGCCAAGACAGATCATTGAAATCTAGAGATGGATAGTAGCTATTTATTTTCATGTTTCATGAAAATTGAAAAATTCTGGTTTCATTTACATTCCTTTATTATTGATTCTGCTTTTGAAAAAAAAAAAAAAGAACACTCCTTCTGGTAAGTTTGTGGATTCTATTTTGAGACCAGTGTTTACAGCGTGAGCACCAGCAGTGTCTCAGTCACCATAAACACAGCCGTGGCTCCTCCTCTTGCCTCCCCCTTCCTGCACCCAAGTGAGTATTAAACACTGGGAAAGCTGATGTGTCGCTATGCCCTCAAGCGTCCTCTTGTATTCCAGGGAATTCCAGAGGCTCACGTAGCTTCTTAAGGAATGAGATCAAGAAAGAGAAATTGAAAGGACCCTCTGAAAAAGATCTGACAGGTAGGGATAAATTCCTATCTCATGGGGTTCTTTGGTAAGTGGGCACTCTAAAGTGTTATGGTTTTTTTTTCTTCTGATTCATTCATTTTGCAAATACATCTCTTCTTCCTTATTCAGAGATTGAGAGAGAGAGAGAGAGAGAGAGAGAGAGAGAGAGAGAGAGAAGAGAGCCAAAGAGAGATCTCAAATGGCAAAGGGAGGGAGAAAAACCTTGACAGGGAGGGATAAAGGTGCAGAGAAAAAGTCCCAAGGGCATCTGAATTAGCTCTACAAAGACAAGGTAATCTCAGAAAGGAAAAATAGAATAACAAAGGATCTGCAAGACTCTGAAGTTTTTATTGAGCAGGAAGCTACAAACTCTTCTGGGATATATTCAGAACTTGCCATCTGGATGGAAAGAGTACCTTGATTTGTGCTCTGGGACCTAAGAAGGCTTTGTGAATGATCTCCCTGATAAAGTTTAGGGAGAAAAATGGAGATTAGTGTCAAAATGGCAAGACTCAAAGGAAGGAGAAAACGCTAAAGATTTCATGAACACACAGACTTAGGGAAAGTAAAAAAAAAAAAAAAACACAAACGAAAAAGGATTCGGATGAAAATCAGCTCTTCTACGCTGTGTACCCAGGGGGAACGACGGGTACACAATTCTCAATTGGAGCCAGGCGTGGTTTCCCTCTGTCTAGCATGTCAGGATTCAGACCACTGAACTTCCACGTTCCCCATCAGTTATGAAATTCTTTTGCTGCTTGTGCTATCGAATCGATTCAAATTCATAGTGACCCTAGGAGACTGAGCCCTCAGAACTGGCCCAGGTAATTGCCAAGGCTGTAATCTTTAGGGGAGCAGGTGCCTGGTCTTTTCTTCCATGCTGCATGCTGAAAGCAGGGTGCCTTTCCACCACAGAGAACCATGGCGAGGAGACAAAAGCTTAACCTTGGCATCATTTTAAATGGCAAGCTGAAAGGATTATTATTTTTTTTGGGGGGGGGGGCATCACTGCTCTTCGGTGGTGGGAGTAAGAGGGCCAGCCCCACTGCTGGAATTGAACCTCCGTCCCAGTGGGCCGCAGTCCTGCGCACAACCACTACGCCACCGGGGCTCAGCCCCTGAAAGGATTATTTTTAAATGTTTAATGGGAAATTTTAAACTGTCAGCCAAATTTCAAGAATCTTATTGAGAACAAACTCACCGTACAGAATCTACTGTTACCATTACGCCATCGTAATTTTATTATAGGCCCATCCCCTCAACACGCAGCGTGTCTGTCATTAACTAGAATTCCAGAAAAGGAAAGTTTAGAAAATAAAGCCCTTGAAGACAAGTTAATGTAGAAATGAACAGTAGTAGAGTCGGTGCACAATTTTTAGATAGCCGGGCTTGATATTTCTGCATTTAAATTCAGTGTCGAACCTAGGGACGTTGATGACTATGAAGGATGACTTGTGGGATGAAAGAATCAAATATCGACTAAGAATGATTCTTTAGGATGCACAGGCAAGAGGGCCAATAGCTTTTTGCTCTCTATTGATTTTTTTTCTTTTTTTAGAGACCAAGAAATAGACCAAGAGAATACAAAATACAGAAAAACCCTTTAAAAATGTTAACCCCTGCATGTGTAAGTGATGGGCTGGTGAATCCAGTCTGCCATCACATAGTGCTGTCTGGTCATTCTAATTTACAGGAATGACCTTGGAAAAGCCTGCAGACATGTCTATTTTGTCACTGACCAAAAGAGTTGGCGCCTTTCCCACATTCCGCAGAAACACGAGTTATGGCGCATCGTAAAATCACCAGGAACTGTCTGCTGAGCAACATCTACCTGATAGTGTTGCCTCAGAAGGTCTGGACTGAAAGTCAGCATGATTCTTTCTAAAGACATCCTGTAAGAAATGGTTTGGCTCAAACATTCCAACCTGATCTTGAGTCTGAGGTTTGAGCAACTCACTCTGAAAATGAATTTGTGTGGTGGTGAGTTTCAGAAGAGTCTTCCTTCTGACCGTCCCTCTCTGCTGACTCTGTGGGTTGCAAGTCTGGCTCCATTTCAAATTTCTCAGAGATCTTAAGTTGTCTCCTAATACTGAGCTCCTCATTTAACTTTCCCCTTCATACTATTGGCCAATGATTCAGGTTTTTGTTATTTTAATTTCATTTTTAAGAAATGTATATTAAAATACAATGATGATTAACATTCAGAAGAGAACCTAATTGGTTGTGAGTTCCAGTTACAAGAACAATGTCTTCAGAGATACGCATCTTCCCAAGAATTTTTCAAAACCTTTGTATAGAATATTCTACTTAAAGCAAACAGTGCAACAATGCCTACCATAGAAAAAGCTCACCAGCCTGTGTGATCAAGAGGAGAAGAAAGAACCAGGTATCAGGCATCAAAGAACAAAAAAACATTTCATTATGTGCCCACTCTCCCCACATGATTGCTGAGGACAAAAGGGTGAAGGTGCAGACAAAACTGAGGAAATTGATGGTGCCCCTCCAACAAACGATAAAGTAGCTGGGATCTTAAAGGTTTGAAGGTGAACAAGTGGCCACCCAGCGCAGAAACAGCTAAGCCCACATAGAAGAAGTGCACCAACCTGTGTGATCATGAAGCGCTGAAGGGAGCAGACATTAAACAAGAATTAAATCAATAAGAATGAGGGGGAGAGCAGGGTGGGGACCCAAAGCTCACTTGTGGGCAATTGGACACCCTCTTACAAGGCAGTCACGGGGAGGAGATGGGTCAATCAAGGGGTAGGTGAGGTAGCAATGAAGCATAAAACTTTCTTCTATTTCCTGAAGGTTTCCTCCCCCCAACCATCACCATCTCAACTCTGCCCTGCAGTTCCAGCTGGACTGGATGAGGTGCACTGGCGGAGATGGGAGCTGGAAACAAAGGGAACTTAGGGTGGATGGACCCCTCGGGGTCAGTGGAGGGAGTGGAGTTGCCAGATGGGTGGAGGGAGGGTAGGGTGGAGAGAGGAAACCAGCTGTGGGGATCTGCAGACTGTCTCCTATCTGGAGGGCAGAGGTAGAGAGGAGTGGGCAGGGGGTGATGTCGGGCAGTGTAAGATATGACAAAAAAATAATGATTGCAGAGAAATGAGGACTGGAGGGAAGGGTGGATAAGGATGGCGGGGGAAGGAAGAGAGGCTCAAATCAAGGGCCCAAGTGGAAAGGCAGATGTTGGGAGGAACGTTGAGAGGGCAGGCAAGTGAGGGTGCTTGGCACAGTATGTGTAACAATATATTAAACTATGTATGATGAAAAGAGATGTATGAGCTGCTAATAAAATGATTAAATAATTAAAATATATGAAAAAATTAAAACATAAAATATATTAAAATAAAAAAAGAATAGGGTGAGGGGAACATGATGTGGGGTACCAGCCCCCACAATCAAATAGATTCAAGGGGCAGGGGTTGTGTAATTATGGAGTAAATTAAAGAGACATTAGATAAGATAACATGCAAGGGCTCACCTTCTGAGACCACCAAGACTTCAGGAGTCAGGTCTATGTAGAGAGAAAATATATTTCCAACAGAGGTTTATATACTCTCGTGTGTGTGTGTGTGTGTGTATGTGCAAGCCTACTTAATTACACGTAAACCATATGCATAATAAAATGGGCTATACCCTGACCATGAGTGTCCCGAGAACCTGGGAGGAATAACCTAATACCAGTGCTGGGGCAGGGAAAGGGGAGAGCCTAGAGAGAAATAGCATGTGTCTGTCTCTATAACAGTGGTTCTCAACCTGGGGGTCAAAGGACCCTTTCACAGGGGTCACAAGACCATTGGAAAACACTGCTCCTCTATCTGTCTCCAGGTGAGTCTACCCACATGCAGATACGCCCACACACAGTACCCTGAGTGATGACATCATCACGCCAAATCCATCACATACACCCCATACAAATACAGGCGTGGGTGACAGGGTTGGCACCCTAATGTACTTATGTGGACCAGTCACACATGTGTGGAGAGCAGCTACTGTGTAGAAAGCGGCTGCTGTGTTGAAAGCAGAGACTCTGATGAAAGCACCTACTGTATTGAAAGCAGCAGTATTGGAGGTAAAACGACACTTCATGAATTATAAATAATACTGGGTAGTCGTCAAATCATCAGCTACTGCAAAAAAAATTCTGTACCATCAGAATTTGCCTTTTTATATTCAGTTGTGGTTATGTTCAATTAGCGACAATAAAAACATATCCTGCGCAGTGGTTGTGTGTGGAACTGCGGTCCACAGGGTTGACGGTTCAAATACAGCTACAGCTTTCCAGGAGCAAGGTTGGGCTTCCTACTCCCACCAGGGCAATGATGTGAAGAGAAAAAAAATATATATATATATGTATCCTGTATATCAGATATTTACAATTCCTAATAGTAGCAAAATTACCGTTATGAAGTAGCAATGAAAATAATTGTATGGTTGGGGGTGGTCACCACAACACAAGGAACTGTATGAAAGGGTCACAGCATGAGGAAGGTGGAGAACCACAGTTCTATGGCGAAAGCTGCAGACTAGGTGGCAGTTAACCATGGGCTTGTAAGAGGTAGCCTTAAGGTAGCACTGTTATGGGAGGACACAGTGGGGAACAATATGAATTATGAGAATGTGATTGGGGTTCATCTCTAATGCATAAGGGTGAAGGCCTCCTTCCAGTCCAGAAACCCAGCCTGCCGGGTCTCTAAATGCATGAGAATCAAGGATTCATGCATAGACACCCTCTCCCCAGTCTCCGCTTCCCACACACCAGAAACCAAAGGTCAAACGCCCATGCTGACTCATAGTGACCCCTGTGGGTTCCTAAGACTGTAAGTATTCGCCGCAATAGAAAACCCAGTCTTTCTCTCCTGGAGCTGCTGCCGGTTTCCCACCGCTGAGCATGCCGATCTCCGTTTAAATCGTAACCACTGCTCCACCAGCACCCCTCGGAAGCATGAGGGTGGGTAGTAATTTTAAAGAAGACAGACCTCCCTGAGAAGGCAGTGTCCGAGCAGACTTGGAGAAGAGAGAATTAGCCATGAAGGAACCCATGGGGAGCAGCAGGAGGCAACCACGACCGCAAGGACCTTAAAGAAGGAGTCTATCTGGCTTATGTGAAGAATTCACAAATGTAGGCTAAAGTGATCCAGCGTATGAGTGAGCATGAGAGTAGAAAAAATGAGTCAGAGTGACTAGTGGGGGCCAGGCCTATGGGGTCTTGTGTAGCCTCTTTGGTTTGAGTACTCTGAGTCAAAAGGAGGCACTAGAGGGACCTGTGTGGAGGTGACTTCAGTTTTACAAGATTTCCCCAGTGGACGTTGGGAATGGGTTGCTGGGAGAGAGGGTGGAAGACCCCTTAGAAGGTCGTTGGAATAAGCTGTGAAAGAGATGGCGGGGGCTCAGACCAGGCCAATTGCAGTAGCAATGGTGAGAGGAGGTTTTGGGACCGATAGCTTTGAAGGGAAAGCCGCAGGACTTCTCCCCAGGTAGAAGGTAAGGTATACGAGAGAAAGGGGAGCCGACGGTCACTCCATGGTTTTAGGTTTGAGCAAATCTGAACAAGGATGGAGTGGTCATGAACTGAGAGGAATGAAAGACGGAGTTAAAGGGAGAAAGGAACTGTTCTAGGCGTTCAGTTTATGAAAATGATAATGGAGCCATGATCGGTGAGCCGGCTCCTCAGTGACACGAGGGGAGAGGTTTCTGGAGAACAGAAGTGAACAAGCTATCAGGTTTGAGACCTGGAAGGCACACTTGAATCAGCTTGTGAAAGGCAAGTAGGTGGCTGTCCTATGTGCATGGGACATACACACAGTCTGTATGTGTGAAGCGGCTTCAGAAAGTTCCTGGACAAATGGAATGAAAAGATAATGGAACTTTTTTGAAGTCCTTTTGATCTCCACCAATGGATGCTCCCAAGTGCCTCTCAGGGTTTTGAAACCCCATCAATGTATCTTGCAGTCGACGGGGAAATGTCCGGGTCTTTATGAGGACCAGTACGTTTGCTGCATTCATCTCCCTGCCACTGAGTCAACTCTGAGCCTGAGTGACCCCCAGGTCAGGGTAGAGCTGCCCACTGATCACTTTAGCCTACACCTTCAATTCTTTAAATAAGCCGGAGACGCTCCTTCTTTAAGGTCTGAGGCTGCCAGTCTTCAGCAGAACAGAGCGGAAAGCATCATCTTTTTCTCCTGTCGTTCTGAACTGCTCATCTTGCAGCTAGCAGCCAGTCCCATTCTCCACTCTCTGCCCGGGGCTCCTTGGGTGCTGCTGCTGGAGTTTTTGAGGTGTCTGGGAGTCAGTTTCAACTCACGGCAACCTCATATACAATCGGACCAAGCACATCCCCCCCAAGGTTCGGTTTGAGCTCACCACCGGGTACGAGTGGATGGTTATTCAGCTTGTCTTTTACAAACGTAATTGTACAACTTAGACACAGAGATGATTTCAGAATACCTAGTTTCAAGCGGAGGCCCTGGGGATAAAGATAGGTGCCTCCGCTCCAAGAACATGGAGAGCGTGTTTCACTCCACTGGCCTCACTGCCAGCCAATGCGGCACCCTAAAATTATTTTCCCTGTTACTTCCTCACTGTCATTTTGCAGCTGGCACCGGCTCCTGAGATTGAAGGGGTCCCCTCGCCTCTCCTTGATGAAAACCGTCTGCTGCCATCCCAGATCTCACTTTTAACAGCGCACCGTTACTTTCTAGAGAGCCTGAAACAGAAATGCAGGCACAGCATCGATTTGGGCAAGGCATTTCTCTGGGAATCAGCAGGGTGAGGACAGTCCTGTCAGTGAGAACGAGGGGAAGGTTGGGCTAGCTGGCTCTGTAGACTGCTGCTCCAGAAAGGGGTTGATAACCTTCCATTCTGAGAGCATTTTGCTCCTCTGTTAATCCATGCAGCCCTCCCCGCAATTTTTTCCACGTGGCTTTTCGGCAAACTCTTGTGGCTTCTATCCGATGACCTATAAACCTGAAGCGTAGAGAATTAGGGGACTTTCAAGAAGTCCCATGACAAGAATGTGGGAGGCTGGCATTACACAGAAGATTCAGTTGAAGTCTGTCCAATTTTTGCTACCTTCCCGATACTTTCTCTCCAGTCTCGGGAGCAATCTTTTATGGAAAGTGAGTAAGCCAGCCAAAGAGCAGTGCATGGGATTCCAGATGGGACCACTGCAGCCGCTGTCAGGCTGTCCTGACCACACTCTCTGTTTTATGGTGATGGGAAGCAGGGAATGACCGACATCCCTGACCCAGTCAGCTTCGTGGGTTGTAAGTCATCCTCCTGAAATGAAAATGTCTCAGAACACAGGCTATTTAGTGCCATTTTTTTCTGGCAAGAGCACCCTCCTGACAAAATCGGGTCATGGAGTTTTCACACCACATTTAAGTTGAAGAAGCTTAAAGAAATATTATTGTAAAAAATAAATGATTTTTTTCTCATTCATCAGTTGATTCAATCACCCCTATTGGCACCATGAGACGAAAACATTTATTAATTAACTGGCTTCCCCAACAAAGCTTTTTAAGATCCAGGCTCCCCTCTATGCGTTCACAATCAAGTGAAAAAGGGAAATGTGTAAGCAGGGTCCCTCTGAGGGGCACGTTTCAGTGGAATGTCCAGACTGAGACAGACCAGGAAGAAAGGCCTGGTGATTTCCTTCCCCAAATTAGCCAGTAAAACCCTGGCAGATCACAGGAGAACATGGCCCAGTATAGACTGGAAGATGAACACCCTGGGCAAAAGACACCGCAAATAGAGTGTCTCCAACAATGGACCCAGAACACCAGTGATTAGGAAGATGGGGCTGGGCCGGGCAACATTTCCATTGTACTTGGGATGCTTGCTATGAGTCGGGGCTGACTCTAGACCTGCGGTTCTCAACCTTCTTAATGCTGCAAACCTCTCATACAGTTCCTCATGTTGTGGTGATCCCCCCACCCTAAAATTATTTTCCCTGTTACTTCCTCACTGTCATTTTGCAACTACGATGAGTGGGGCGACCCCTGTGAAAGGGTCATTTGACTCCCAGGTTGAGAGCCACTGCTCTAGACCAAGGCTCAACAGGGTAGGGAAAAGCGTTCAGCAGATGAAGTTCACTTTAATCTTAAAAGTTTTAAACACCTTGCCCATGACTTGGTGCTGGTCTTATAATGCCCATGGCTCATGGGGAGTGACTATGCTGGTCATCACACACACTTCCTGGAGGAGTTCTCCGAGGTTCTGTCTCGTTATTTATTTTTTTTGGGGGGCATCACTGCCTCTGGTGGTTGTGGGCGCTACCCAGTGCTGCTCCTGAATTTGAACCGCCAAACCCACAGGCTGCAGTCCTGCACTCAACCACATACGTCACCAGGGCTCAGCCCCTCTTGTTATTTTTCATGTGAGCCTGAAGACATGAATTGCCATTAAAATGTTTGGTATAGTCTCCCTCAAATATTTTGCAACAAAATCATGTATATCCCTAAGCCATCGTACTCTTTGTGAAGGGACCCAGAAAGCCAATGCTGATGGTTATGCAATAGTTAAGGCTAAACATTATTATTTTTAATGTCGAGCATGGATTCTAATGTGATGCGTGCATACGAATCTGCTCCTACGTTCGAAGTGTTTGCCTTCTCTAGCTTTCTGCTGTCTAGATGCCCTGCTGCTCAGTAAGAACACCAAAAGTACAATGCTTAAAATGACTCTGCTAAAGTGATGGGGGAGGGGAAGGGAGAGAGAGGAGGAGTAGACAACACACAACGATGGATCCAGGATTGAAGAATAAAGACTGAATAAAAGGAAAATGAAAAGAAGGTTACATTAATCTAGCATTGTTACATTGGGATGGTAATTCAATTTTTTAAAAAAAGTTTTTTTTCCCTAACTTATAAGTTACATGTGGCTATTCATAAGTTTTTCTCTGACCAATTTTTTTTTCAGAATCAGATCGCCAGGTCTGCCTTCCTAGACAAGGATTTCATTTTACTCGGGTTAGCAATCGACTTTCATGTCAGCAGCAGTCAAGACATCAAAGGACGCATCGCATTGGGTTAATCTGCTGCACACGTCCTCTTTGCAGTTGGGAGAGCAAGGATGTCACTTTGTTCTAACCCGGGACTGTTGGATCGATTCTGACTCGCTGCAGCTGCCTGCGTCACACAGGAAAATTGCACCCCAGGTTTTCCTAATGGTCTTCTTCACAAAAGCAGATGTGCAAGCAGATCTTCAGCTACACACCATGGATGGGTGTGGACTGCCACCCGTTAGGCTAGTACATGCGTAAAACAGTTTACACCTTCTGAGGACCTTCTATTGATGCTCTAGTGAGCTATCTGAGCAACACACGTTGGAAGAAGTTTTTTTTAATATCCCAAACCCATTGGAAAGATTTTCTGTAAGAACTGGAATCCTATACTATCCCTATGTAATCACACCTCATACAATGGCTTTGCTGTGTACCTCCACAGAGCACTTAACATGTTCCAGTGGAAAACTTTTATTCCATCCCTAATCCATACCCTTTTTTCCTATTCATTGACATAACACACATGTGCACAGCTGCAATATGTTTATAACTTTTGACTTCCCCTTATATTTCCATAAACAGCCCTAACGCTTTATTTATAACTAGCTGAGACATGTTTCATCTTCATGACAAATTGCATTAATAATAATGATAATAATAATAATTAGGATATAATGGAATAAGAAATGCAGACACCCAACTTGAAGATTTTATTTTTCAACTAAATTTACTCACTCTGTAATTTTAAAAAGGAAAGTGCAGTCTCTCATTACAACAGCAACAATCATAAGGCTAAGTGATATAATAATATCAATTCCCCAAATAATTTCTTTATTTATATACAACACAAAAGTAATGTTCTACCTGTACAGATTTCTGAGTTTCCCACTCGGGGAATTGTTGTTTTTGTACTGGGACTATTAAGAAAACTTATTTTACTTAACCACTTCAATAGTGTTTTTTATTTACAAAGCATGGGTCTTCAGATGTTGCAAACTGTTTTGCACATCTATTAGCCTAACGGTTGGCAGTCCACACTCACCCGTGGTGTGTAGCAGAAGATCTGCAATCTGCTTTTATGAAGATGGTCATCAGGAAAACCCATGGAGGATGTACCACAGAAAGCTGCTGTGAGTCAGTAATGTACAGTAATGCGTCTCTTTAGTTCTCATAACTGCTCTGAGGCAGGAGTGGTTACTGCTTCCCCCCTATTTTATAAATTGGATTACTGAGACTCAAGGAAGTAAAACAATTTGAAAAAGCAATTCTTAAGTAGGAGCCCTGAGATTCAGACATAAGCAACCTCTCTCCAAGCATCCTTATTTTTAAGAGTATTATATTGTGATGAAGGTCAGTGGTTCGTAACCCTCAGCGAATCCATGGGAAGAAAGACCTAGTGATCTATTCCCATAAGGATTACGTCCTAGGAAGTCCTGTGGGGTGGCTGTATTACAGTTTATAGGGTCCCTAGGAATTGGACTTGATTTGATAGAACACAACAAGTGCCCCACAGGGGTGGGCTGGCTAAGAAGATGATGGTGAGGTATTTCCTTGTCCACTTGGACTACATCATCCTGTGGGCCTGCTTGTGGTTGTGGCTTTATTTAAACAGATGGACTTCTAAACCTATTTATTTTTCATTAAAAAAATCATTTTATTGGGTGCTCCTACCACTCTGATCACAAGCCATACATCTATCCACTGTAGGTCGCGCACATTTTGTACATTTGTTGCCCTCATCACTCTCAAAGCATTTGCTTTCTACTTAAGTCCTTGATATTAGCTCCTCATTTCCCCCCTCCCTTCCTGCACCCCCTCCCTTATGAGCCCTTGATAATTTATAAATTATTATTATTTTGGTTATATCTTACACTGTCTGAGGTCTCCCTTCACCCACTTCCCTGTTGTCCAGATGGACTTTTTAAATAATAAAAATATAGAAACAGAATTGAGATGAGATCATTTCCATCGAGGCCAGCAAGGGTAGTTGGAGCAAGCCTGATGTTCTGCACCATATGGGAGCGTGTACAATATTTTCTGACTAGACTGACTTTTATTGGCCTGATGTGCTCCTGAGATAACTGGATTTTTTGCATGTAGCCAGAGATGTTTATTGGGTCATTCGACTCTTGTATAAAATTACCAGAAAACCACTCAGACATGTTTATGTTCCACCAAATGAATTCGGCCTGTGTAATAGACATTCTGCCCCATGCCCTATATGTCTTCTTTTCCTTTGAGAGCCTTATCTGGACAACTTTAAACAGTGGAGGCTGAGGTACATTCTGGATGTTTACAAAATTCTTCTTGGCTTGGGTCGTCAAGGCTCTTTCCCATGCACTTTTGGAATAACATGGCAACATTCTCTCCTTTATTTTTATAAAGCGTCTCTTGGTCTAGGCATAGACTTTCTTTTGCTTTTTTCACAATCAGTTTAACTCAAATATAATGAACATATAATGTACCCAGTTTAAGCACTTGAAGGTGTTTTTTTTGGGTATATATCAATAGTCTTATGGACAGCTAATCCATGTATCATACGCTTCAATAGTTCAGTCATATTAGAAAGATTATTGTGCAGTCATCCCCACAATCAATTTTAGGATGTTTTCTTCCATTTTGGACTCATTGTTCTTTTTTATTTTTTTGCATTTTTTGGGGGGGCAATCACTGCTCTCTGTTGGTGGGAGTAGGAGGCCCACCCCCACTGCTGGAATTGAACCTCCAACCCAGTGGGCCGCAGTCCCGCGCACAACCACTACGCCACTGGGGCTCAGCCCTGGCCTCATTGTTATTAGCTCCTCATTTCCCTCTCATTTCTCCTTCCGCAGGTAAAATAGATTGACCTATTCTGGATCTCATACATTAGAACACAATCCAGAACAACAACAACAACTAGAAACCGAACCCTCTCCACCTCCACCCTCACACCCAAATCCAGCAAAACAAGTATACACAAGCCAACAACAGCAATAAAATAAACCAGAGAAAAATCTCAAACAAAAAGAAAGCAGGAACTACTGAACACCAGAATAAATTTAAAATGGGTCAAAAGGGATCAAATGATAAACTGTTAGATTTTAACCTATCTGCTTCTGCAATAATCCACTTTCTAATGCACGCTGCATGATAGCAAAGACATTCACATCCCTGGTCTACAGTCTGACAAAATTCACCGAAGCCTTCACCCACATGTATTTCCCCCTTTACTTAAAACAAAAAAACAAGAAGCAACTTTAAAATGGGTCAAAAGGGTGATCAAATGCTATTAGATTTTTTACCTACTGACATCTGCCATAATTGAATTCACAATGCTGTCTGATAGGCATCATTTCTTTTAAGACACTTTATTGAGGGTTCTGATAGCTCTTGTAAACAATCCATACATCAATTGTATCAAGCACATTTGTACATATGCTGCCACCATTATTTTCTAGACATTTACTTTTTTTGAGGGGGGGGCATCACTGCCTCTGGTGGGCGTGGACGCTACCCAGTGCCACTCCTGAGAGCTGCCGCTGGATTTGAACCGCACTCAACCACTTACGCCACTGGGGCTCAACCCGACATTTACTTTCTATTGAGCCATTGGTGTAATTCTCTCCGCCCCCCCCCCCCCGCACCCTCTTGGGCCCTTGATAAATTATAATGATTATTTTTTTTCATATTTTACGCCGATCATTGTCTCCCAGCCCCCATTGTTCATTCCCCATGGGGGGAGTGGTGCAGTTTTGTGTCAATCATCGTGACTGGTTCCCCCTTCTTCTCCTCCTCTCCCTATCTTTCCCTTGCCCCCATAATATTACTACTTCTATTTCTATTCTTGGATTCCATATGTCCTGAGATCTTATTTCTTATCTGTACCTGTGTCCATGCTTCAGTCTAGCCCACAGTGAAAGATAGTATGAGGGTCATGATAGTGGGGGGATGGGAAAGTCTCAAGAGACCAGAGGAGCATTGTGCGTTTCGTTGGTGCTTTATTGCACCTTAATTGACTCATCGCTTCCCTGTGACGCCTTTGTGAGGGATGCCCCATCATCGACAGAAGGGCTTTGGGTCTCTGCTCCAATCTCCTTCATTCTCAACACATGGTTTGTTGGGTTTCTTTATTCGTTTTGGATCTTCTGATGCCTGTTACCTGGTCCCTTCAACACCTCATAATCACATGTGTGTGCTTGGTCCTTGTGGGCTTGTTGCTTCTGTGCTAGATGGCCGTTCATTTAACTTCAATCCTTTAAGACTGCAGTCCTTATATCTTTTGATAGCTGGGCACCATCCACTTTTTTCACCACATTTGCTTATGCTCCCATTTTGTCTTCAGTGATTATATCAGGAGGTGAGCATCACAGAATACCAGGTTGTTAGAATAAAGTGTTCTTACATTGAGGGAGGGTATGAACAGAGGCCCGAAGTCCATCCATTACCTCAGTGTGTTGCCATATAAATATATATACATAAATATCTCTATTTTTATGAATTAATGTATTTGCATGTTTTTTGGGGGGTGCATCACTGCCCTCTGGTGGTGGGAGTAGGAGGCCCAGCCTTTGCTCCTGTGGAGCCGCTGCTGGAATTGAACCTCCATCCCAGTGGGCTGCAGTCCCGCGCACAACCACTACGCCACTGGGGCTCAGCCCTATGTTTGCATATGTACCCACCTTTGTTTATACTTCTATCCATATCTTTGTTAGCATCATTTTTAATCTTAAGATTTCTTTTCCTTTTAGGTACATAACTAGAATGGAGACCTGGAACATGATTTGGGGGATCATTGTCCTTGTGGCTAACCTTGGTTTCATCAAGACACAGAGAACTGGTAATACATTAGAATCTTAATCTTACCAGGCACCTGAGACAGTGACAATTTCATAAGAAAATATACTGTTCTATCACAATTAACAAAAGGCAAATATTTCTTGTAAGGGGGGATTTGCCAAAATTTGAAAGATTTTTTTGTGTGTGAATGGTAGACACATGATCTCCCATCTTCCCTTAAAGGTAACTGTAAATTAATCAGGAGCCTGGTTGATACAAGTGATTTGTAGTAGACTGCCTGGCTTAAGATGGCATCCACTCAACAGGGTGGCAAAGGAAAGGCTTGGTAATTTGCCATTGTGAAAAATCACAACCTCAGAAAACCCACAGAACAGTTTTACTCTGTAATGCATGGGGTCAATGACGAGTCTCAGGTTGACTCGACAGAAGCTAACACTTGACAAAAAATAGATATGAAAAAAATCCTAGCCCAAACCAACCCCACTGCCTTTGAGTAGATTCTGACTTGTAGAGCTCCCTGGCTAGTGTTTCTGAGGATGGAAGTCTTTCCAGGAGCAGATAGCCTCGTCTTTCTTCCTTAGAGCAGCAGATGGATTTGAACCACTGAACCATTGACTTGAAAGCATCATCAACATTCTATAGCTCTGACTAGTTTGCCAGTCTCTGAAAACCTTTCATAAACTCAGGCCTGTCCTGTTGACTCTGCATTTTACTCCATCTTCTTGGATAAAGCTTTTAGGGAAGCAATCGTCAGCACAAGACAGATAGCTTTGCTGAATGCTCGTGACACCTTTGGGGAAAATTTTTTATCTTTCACAGTTGTTTAAGTAGCTTGTGGGGACTTTCCAAGTTGCAAATCTCATGGTGACACCATTGCTTGAATAGTCTGAAGCCCCACAGAGACAACAGTAAGGTTTAAAGATTCAAATATGCTCACACAGGTTGTTATGTGTTGGGAGGAAACACCAAGAAACTCTTTCTCTATACCAAGAAACTCAGCGTTAACTGTCCTGGGAACAGAAGCTACATCAGTTTGTCTTTTTGTGTTTCAAATACCTTCTGAGATTACCCAAGGCTAGTGGAAGTACTGGTCAAGAAAGTGACAAGGATTGAGCATGTCACACATGTAATAAGGTCCTCAAACCATGCACCATGGCACCGATACTTACTCACCGGAAACATATTTTCCAGTTGTGAGGTTCCCTCTGCTGATTGGAAAGATCAGGGAAACACTCTAGTAATGGTTTGCCTTTGGTCTCACTTGAAAGGGATGTTCCTAGAACAACCCAGTCAGTCATTCCTGGAGTGCCCATGGAATTCTCTTTTCTCTACACAGGTTAACATTTTGAAAGCCCAGAGAGAAATAAAGCTTAATGGGTCCAAGACCCACTTACTGTCTGCATTCCCCAGACGCTGGCTCCCCTTGGCTGTACGATCCAATAAAATGAGTGTGTTAGTCTAGGCAGACTAGAGAAACAAAATTCATAAACATTCATATTTTATAAGAGAAAATTTTATATAAAGTGTAACTGTACATTGAGCATCTCAACCCCATCCAGTCTAAGCCCATAAGCCCTCTTCCATCTCACAAGACACACGCAATGACACCGGCTGCAGGGGGAAAGTCAAATCAGTGAGCATGTGAGCATCTCAGTGCTAGCAGGGGTCTCCACACAGCTGTTCTAACACCCAGGCTGCCTCGAGGCAGGTCCATGAGGCTTCTCCTCAGGGATATTTTGCAGGAAGTGAGCCTTTCAAGCGGAGGCGGGGAACTGGCTAAGGCAGCCACAACTAGTCCCACCATCAGAGAGCAAGGGACGAGACAAGCAAGGCTCATTGAGCCATTTATCTCTCTGCCCTTCAATCCATGCCACATGTGTTGTTCATTGGCCAGGTTGGCGCAATAAACCTTAATTGTCACAAAGAGTAAGAAAATTTCTGAGGGGTGCGAGACAGGGTTTCGGAAATGACAGATGGTTTTGGGACCCCTGGTTTTCACTAACTTTCCCCAGCCCTCTCCCCTTTTTTAAAAATCTAGACACCCACTTCATCTTCCCTTTTCCTCACAATGCTCAGTCCTTTGCCTTTATGGCACCTGGGTTGGTAATTTAATCTCCCTGTGGCAGGAACTGAATGCCAGGAAATCTGAGTTCAAATTCAGTCTGTTGGAACTGATCAGCACTCTTTTTGGGTCCATTCTAGCTCTTAATTCCCTTCGCTGTGAGACCAACAAATTAGATTCCTTATTCTATACCTGGGCTATCCAGTACAAGATATCAGTCACGTGTGACTATTTAAATGAAATGATGAGAAAATGAAACCAGCGAAATCGTTCACTTTCTCCATTGCGCTAGCCACATGCAAGGACTCAACAGACACTCATGGCTAGCAACCGCTCTTGCAGAGGGCCTATCTCCAGGGAATTATTTCCCACATCTTGCAAGCTGCTGATGACTGGCCCTTTCTGTGTTGGAGGCCAACAGGTTCCCAGCGGGGACCCCGTGAGTCTGGCCACTGTTAGGGCCATGTGTTCTAGGACTAGAGCTGGGGGTGGGGAGAGGTGATTCTGTACAACGCAACTTCAAGGGTCAGAAGATTACCATGATTAAGATTTAGGGAATCTTAAACATCAAATTAAAAGGGGCTGGTGGTGTCCGGCGAGGAAGTGCCCGAGGTCAAAGTCAGTTTTCCCAGCAGCAGAACCTGGGACAAGGATTCAGGAGCATGTGCTACTTGTAGGTTGATCCTACAAGGTTTGAAGGAAGCAAGAGAGCAGGGGAAGACGTTGCTCAAGGACGTGACCTCCAGATGAGGCTACTATCTTTGGCCAAGGCCAGAGCTCTGCATGCAGAAAGCCACAGATATGAACGATTAGTGGAAGTCCTTGAGACATCTGGGGAAAGGGGTTCCCACGGGGTACGGGGCCCTAGGTTTTGGCTTCCAACAACCCCCACCCCTAGGTTCAAGTAACGACTGAAGGGACTAGGGTCAGGAACGTAGCTGAAAAGTCACATGTATGCTGCAATGGCACAAAGGACAACAGGTGAGCAGGACAGATGCCGGGCATGAGAAGCAAAGGAAGAGGAAGGTGAACTTGGATAGAATTCCTGTTGGTGACCATTAGGGAACTCCGTGGTTGGATCTGGGGGTGTGTGACAGTGCTGCACTGGGAGAGAGGCGTCCCAGCAGAAGAGTGTCAAGTCTTTTAACACTTTCCCTTAAAGTGATTCTCTTCTCCAGTCTGCAGGGAGGCCTCCGTGGGAGATATCGTGTTTCTGGTGGACGCCAACGTCACCCCCCAACAGGCCCGCGGTGTGCGGAACCTCTTGTCCACCGTGGTGAATGGCTTCAATGTTGGCAGAGAGACCATCCGTGTGGGTCTGGCCCAGTACGGCAACACACCCAGCTCAGAGTTCCAGCTTACCACCTACCACCGCAAAGCCGACGTCCTGAGACACATTAAGAGGTTTCCATTTCAGCCCGGGGGCAGGAAGACGGGCCTGGCGCTGCGATTCCTCCTGGATCACCACTTCCAGGCAGCAGCAGGCAGCCGTGCAAGCCAGGGGGGGCCTCAGGTAGCCATCGTGATCAGCAACGGGCCAGCCGAGGACCACGTCGACGAACACGCCGAGGCGCTGAGGAGGGCAGGCGTCCTGCTCTTCGCTGTGGGCATCAGAAATGCCATTTGGACGGAGCTCAGGGAGATTGCGAGTCGTCCCGAGGAGAAGTTTGCAGCTTTGGTCCCTGACTTCCGCGGCCTGGGCAGTCTTGGCCAGAAACTGCAGCGGGAGATCTGTGAAACGTTGACCACAGCGGCTCAACCTGTGGACCACGTCTCGGCAGGTACAAGAGTTTTCCCTTTATCTTTCCGATCCAGAAGACTCAACACTTAACGCCTTCTCTGCCTAGCTCATTTCTCTCTCTTTTCTTATTTTCCAGAGCTGGAACGGGGATAAAACTCAGCATGAGGGGTAGGGGTGGGTGGGTAGAGGGCAAGGAGTGGAGCATGCTGGTACAGTGCTTTGATTATGTTAAGCTTGTAGGTTTCATCTTTAAACTAAAATTTCACCAAATTATCTGTTTCCTACACACCGTTTCAGTTATTCACCACTTGTCAATATTTTTTCTTTTTCTTTTGGTATATCCATGACCCATATGCTCGTTCTACAGGCTAATGCAGTAAGTGTAAACATTTTTGAAGGAAGGACTATTTGTTCCCACAATGATATTATTATTTTTTTTTTGTTTTGTTTTGGGCATCACTGCCCTCTGGTGGTGGGAGTAGGAGGCCCAGCCTTTGTTCTGTGGAGCTGGAATTGAACCTCTATCCCAGTGGGCCGCAGTCCCATGCACAACCACTATGCCACTGAGGCTCAGCCAATGATATTATTTTTGACTTACCCATATTATGCAAGTGAGGAACTAAAGGAGAGGGAGAGGTAGTTGTGCCCCTGAGAAGTTTATTTTAATTCCAATATGATAATTCAGTGGTTAAGGGAAGAAACTTCAGGGAAAGAAAGTTCCAAACTTTGGAAAGCAAATGTTTTGAGAATGATGAGGGCAGCAGATGTGCAAATGCGCTTGACACAATGGATGCATGTATGAATTGTGATAGGAGTTGTACCAGTTCCCAATAAAATAATGTAAGAGAAAAAGAAAATACATGAAAAAAAGAGAAAGTTCTGGACTAAAATTCTTGTTCATTTTAGTCATTTTGGATAAACTCCGTTGCTTTCCAAACCTAATTTTTCTTTACTTGGTTTGGAGTGGTTACAAACAGTCAAGTTACACATGCAAAGGACTGGGAACAGTGCCTAACCCACAGGGGTGCCCATAAGCATTTCCTATGAGCAACTATCATCTCCGTTATTAACTTTGGTGATTATAGGGCATAAACTGATAAAAATTATGATTTTGCTCAGGGAAAAAGAAGACTGCTTATAGGTTCCATAAAAAGAAAAGAATTTATGTTTTTGATATATATATCTATGTATATAGATATATATATGGAGAATTGGAAGAGATGCTAAAACTTTTACCACATTTGATATAGTAAGAGATCATCCTGCCATTTTCAGTACATCTTGCTTCCCCACCCTACCAAAAAAAAGAACAGAAAAGAAAACTGATTGCAAAGTCAATCAGAAGAGCCTCAATAAAATCTCTCATCAAAAGGAAGGAATCGTAAGAGACAGATTTTTCCTAACATTTGACTCTCCTGAACCTCTGACTCAGATAAAATATCTACACAAAATTCATGTTTCTTCTATATTCAGCAGAATTAAAATGGAAGTTAACAATGATTTCTCTTTTATGATTATTATTTAGCTAGTGATCATGGGAGCTAGGGAGACATTTTCTTTGTAATCAAATGTAGATGTAGAAGGAAAGCACTCAAAGGAGAGATGATTTAGTATGGATGTATCTGATGGAGCCATACCCATAATCTAAACCTCTTGGTATGTGAGTGATAGGAATATAGCACTTGTATGGCCAAATACACTTATCACACTTTGTATATCCTTTCAAGATTTCTTTTTTTTGGCATCACTGCTCTCCAGTGGTGGGAGTAGGAGGCCCAGCCCCACTGCTGGAATTGAACCTCCGTCCCAGTGGGCCGCAGTCCCGTGCACAACCACTACGCCACCGGGGCTCAGCCCTCCTTTCAAGATTTATGAAGAAGTTTCACAGGGTAAAATGACTCAAACTGTTACATGAAATTTAGAGGATTTATGAACGATCTATTCAAATTGAGGAAATTACCAACACGCAAAAATGAAAATATGGTGATGCTGGGGGAGGGACTCTGGTCAAAAGAAGTTAAAGAAAAAATTATGGATAGGTTAAACATTCATTGAAGCGAGAAGGAGGGTCAAGCAAAATGGGGGGGGAGGATTTTCATTGTATACATACATTTAAGTTGGCTACAAAGACTGGTTACAGGAATTATGAAAGTTCATTCTAGCAATGAGATTTACAATAGAAGTCATATGTAGTTTATAAGGCAGTCCTTGCAGAACAGGTCATAAAAATGTCTAATTTGACATAACACACTCCTTGGAGATGCTTGGTACCATCACTGGCAGTAAAAAGGCACCATAGCCCTTTCCTTAGCAAGAAAATCCTTTCCAGGTGCCTGGAGAATTATAAGCTCAGACCTGAAATCTTGTTCTGAAGATAATGTTTTTACATTCTTAACATGAAAGAGATATTTCTAAGGCCATTTTGTGCAAATGCATCTCTCTTCTTGGACTGCATTCCTTCCCATCCTGATTCCATCACAGAGAAAAGATCTCCCTAGCTATCCATGGTTACTAGCTAATGACTTAAAAGAACAGGCATTAGTAATCTCAATTTTAATTCTGCTGAGAATAGCAGGAACACAAATTTAGTTCAGGCATTTTACTTTGGTCAAAACTCCAAGAATATTTGTCTCACAATTCCTGTCCTTTGGTCAGGAATTTTATGGAACATTCTCTGGTCAATTTAAGAATCCATTTGTTTATTTTTTTTCTGCAAAGGTTTGACTTTCTTTCCCCCCACCTCCACCATAACCCCCAAGGTCCCCAGTAACTCAAACCAACAAGCATTTAAGACACAGATAAAACATAATAGAAGTAGCTGGGCATCACGAAGTATTTTTACCTCAGTATAGGGGAGTTCTTATGTTTAGGATGATCTGGTTTTTATATCTCACAGAGGAGTGACTTTTCTTCTGCAAGAATTTTTCTGACTGTTGAATAGCTTCAGTTTTCTTCTCCATTTTATGATGGTTGCCATCAAGGATGAACAGGATGGCAGCTTGTACTTGAAAACCTATTACATATCAAATAAAAAATACTCACCCTTTTTCCCAATTAATGGGTGATTCTAATAACTTCAGCAATATTGACCTATGCATGGGCATTGGTTGCTTTTCTGGGTCAAATCATTAGTAATAATCTTTATTCAATACGTAAGTGTTCTAATTGTCATAATTACCATTAAGAAAAATCCATCTTATCTAGGAGCTTATTCTTTTAGACAACCAACTGAATACATCATAAAAGGGGTCCCAATATCCCCATTAGTTTAGTTTACTTGTTGATGAAATAACTTTCTGGTGAATTTTATCCATTTCTTGTTCAGCTTCTCAAGAGGTTTCTATCCAGGTATAATAAGAGGTACTGGCAATGACAAGATTATCTATGATGGGTTATGCCTATAATCTAAGCTTCTTTTCATTTCCCTCCATTAATTCTGGTCCTAATATGTCAGTCCAATGAGGGCTTTATTTATGTGTATGGATGTCTAAAGCATTTTCATATAAGTGCCAATTGTCTAGGCAAGGTATATCCCAAGAAAAAGAGTCAGAATAAGGATTAAATATACATATACATATCTATCATATGTATATAAGGGTACCCTTATCCTTCACATAAGAAGATATACATAGAAGGAGCACAAAGCATTTTCTTTCTAGTATCACCATGAAGAAATGGGATGTATTAATTGACTTGTTCAAACCAGGTTTCTGTTAGAGCATGATTCCAGATGGATAATTGTCCCACCCATCTTAAGTGGATTCTGAGTTTTGCGTAGGTTTGGCTTGAGGGGCTGGACCGTCCACTTATATCAGGTTTAGTTAGGCTGATTCTTATTGTTCATGACAAAAATAATTGGATCACAAAGTTTCCAGTAGTTCTGGGAATTAAGAAAGATACTTTCATACATACGATGGGTGGTATGTAGTTGTAATTGTCCATCGCTTCATCTTTGATCTGGAGTAAATGGAAATAAGGTATCTGTGATATGATAAGACAGAGGGGTGCTATAGTTTACTTGAAATGCTTTCTCAACCAAAAGGGGTGTGCTAGTCACTGCAGGAGAAACATGGAAATAATTAACTGTTGGGGTTGCCACCTTGTCTGAGTTCTGCTGGACAGCCTGAGGGCCCATCTGGCACATCCAGGAGTTGGTGAGGTTGCTAGCTTCAACAACTGCTTGAGCTAGTCTAACAAATGAGTTTTCACGCCGGGAGTCATTGGGGCTGTGATGAGTGAGCCGCAACATGAGCAGAAAGTTTAAGGAGGGCTTAGTTATGGAGAAACACAGCCCAAGAGAAATAAACACTACTAATAGCATACAAATAATTGCAACAACAGAATAAATGTTCACCAGAAAGGGGACAAAGGAGGATAGGAAGACTATCCTAACAACCAATAAGGGACACATATGATTAGAACGCTAGTGATAAAAGGCATGTTATCTCAACACTTACAAGTAAACTATCCTTAGCAGCAAGGGGTTAATAGAATATAAAGTGGGAACCACTACAAAAATGAAGTGAAAACTTGAAACAGGAGAGGTAATATGAATCTTAATTCCAGAGAATTTGTAAAGATTTTAACTATCTCTAAAAGTTGTTAAGTGCCTAGATTTGAGTTTGCAAGGAGGGAAGAACAAGATCTCAAAACAAGGAATAATATTATAGCTGATGTGTAGTGGTAACAGAGAAAAAGATCAGGGTAATGAGAAAGCAAATTCCTCCTACCTCTGCAGTGAGGCTTTACATCCCAGGAGGAGTCCACAAATACAGATCAGAAGCTATTTCAAAAGCAAAGGGAATTAAAGAGAGAACCATTTATTCTAAGCTTTTGTACAAGTTATAAAGTTGAACTAGACAAAAATGAGTATAATTGCCAAAGGATGGCACCATGGATGCATTAAGTCATTAACATCAGAATAACCACACAGAAAATTATGATTCTGTGACTAAGAAAAACTTTTAAAAGGTTACAATTCTCATTTACCAACTTATTTCAAAAGTCCCTAGAGGATAAAATATAGCTGCTACCAAAGCTACAATGGTCCAAGTTTGACTGCATCCTGCATAGGCAGTCTTAAGGTAGGTTCAGAGGCCTTGGGAAGAAATTGTCTACCTAGATGTTGTCTTCTCATCCTTCTCAAGTTCACTGCCATTGAGGCGTTTCCCACTCAGAGTGACCATATAGGACACAATAGAATGTCCCCCTTGGGTTACTGAGACTTTCAATCTGACAGCCTCATCTTCCCCCTGCCCCGCCCAAGGCAGCTGGTGGGCTTGAACCACTAACCTTGTGGTCAGCTACCACCTGTCTCTGGTTTTATAGCACTGGAATTTAATTTTCATGGGGAAATTATTGTTATTAGTTCTGTTTTTTTTTTTTTTTTTTTTTACCAAAGTGGAAAGTGAGGTTACACAAGTAAATGGCGGAGCTGGGACTTCACCCTCAGCTTTTGCGAGCAGACCCCTTCCAGTAGAAATGGCGCTGGAAGTTGTATCCCCCAGCAGCTGAGCTTGAGATAATGATTTGGGTACCGTCAGATATATTCATGGAGTGCTCCCAAGAGAAGAAGTCAGTAACGATGTGCAGGGCAGAGACTAGAGGAAGGCAGGTTGGGTTGGAATCTCAGGACAGTTCTGCAGAGGGTTGCTGTAGCCTGACACTGCAGGGGAACTCAGGCATGGGAGTTGTCTTGACTCAAGAAAGGAGGTAGGCTTTCATGTATCGCAACTCCGGTAGTTGGAGGATGGTCCTCCGAAGAGAACCATAAGACAGGGTGATGAAGAATTCAAGGGAGCCCGGACAGAGCTCTGAGTTTGTCTGCTGCAGCAGGTGATCTCATTTTATTCGTACGGCAATCCTGGGGTAGTCGGAGGACTCAGGTATACAGATCTCTGTGCTGCAGAGAGGACATCCGAGTCTCACAGAGGTGCCAACTAAGTGCTCACAGAATTAAGTGATAAAGCTGAGATGAGAAATATCATGGCATATGGGATGGAGCCCAGATTTCTGACTTTTTCTGTTGCCAGTACATCCTAGAGAGGAGGTTTCCTTGTCAGAGGCAGGAGGCTGACTGATCGCTGACACCCACTGAGAAGCAAGCAGTCTTTGTCTCAACGTGCTGCTTGGTTTACAGAGGTTCCATGCCTCTCAGCACAAATGCCATCGAAGGGTCATGTCTGAGTAATGCTGACTATAGCTTGCCTGGCATGGCTTCGGCATAGGCTCTAAGCATCTTGAGTGAAGGCTTACAGATCCCACATCGTGTCAACCTTTACCCCCTTCTCTTACAGCTTGCAGAGAAGCAACCCTGGCAGACATTGTGTTCTTAGTGGACAGCTCAACCAGCATCGGACCCCAGAACTTCCAGAAAGTGAAGAATTTCCTTAGCTCGGTTGTTCTGGGGCTTAACATCAGCAGCGACCAGGTCAGGGTGGGTCTTGTCCAGTATAATGACAACATCTACCCGGCCTTTCAGCTGAACCAGTACCCTCTGAAGAGCCTGGTCCTGGAGCAGATCCGGAATTTGCCCTACCGCACAGGCGGCACCAACACAGGGAGTGCCCTGGACTATAT
The DNA here is from genome assembly GCA_004026705.1 of Nesogale talazaci. Taxonomy (NCBI): domain Eukaryota; kingdom Metazoa; phylum Chordata; class Mammalia; order Afrosoricida; family Tenrecidae; genus Nesogale; species Nesogale talazaci. The sequence goes on along the minus strand of PVJH01015686.1, from coordinate 12,664 downwards.
CCGGACCAACTATCTGACGGAGGCAGCTGGCAGCAGGGTCCAGGACAGTGTACCTCAGATAGTGATCCTGGTGACGGATGGGGAGTCCAATGATGAAGTCCAGGAGATGGCGGAGAGGCTGAAAGAAGATGGGGTTGCTTTGTACGTGGTAGGGATTAATGTCCAAGATGTGAAGGAGCTGCAGAAAATAGCCAGCAAACCGTTTGAGAGGTTTCTCTTCAGCACCGAGAACTTCAACCTCCTGCAGGAACTCTCAGGAAACATCCTTCAGACCCTGTGCTTGGCAGTAGAGGATAAGATAAAAGGTAGGAGCTGTGATAAAACCCACTATTCCAACCTCATTTCCCACATCTTTTCCTCTACACTGACTTTCATTTTGTTTCCATTTATTTCTTGTGCTTATCATCACTACGACAACAAATGGAAAACAATACACTTTGATATGAATTTTGTATGATTGCCTACATATGAAGCCCAGGATAAGTAGATCTCTAGAGAGAGTAACTGGATGGATAACCACCTAGGGTTATGAGGTGGGGGGAGGATGTGGGGAAATGGAGCGCTAGTGACAATGGAGAAATGAGTGCAAGAGAAAAAGTATTTTGAAATCGATTGTCGTGCTGATAGCTGTCCAAATTTTAATTTAAGTGAACAATGAAATCGTAGGATATGTGCAGTATAACCCAATATGAATATAATAAAAACAAAATAAGCATTCAAAAGTTGTACCTGAAACCATTATGAGAACAGGAAGATGATGGATGGATGGTGGTGAATTAGTTGAGTTCTCAAATAGCAGTTTGAGTGATAACAAATTCACTAATAGCAAGGGTGAGTATTTGAAGTTTCAACCAAATAATAATAGTACTACAAAAACAAGAACATTTTTTTTAATTAAAAAAGAAACTTGCAACTACAGCAAAAGAAGGTGACTGTTGGTAGAGTGTGGTTACCCTCTGTGGTTCTGTACCCTCCCCCATTCTGCTTTACATGGCAGGGTGGTGCCCCTGTGAGCAGGGTGTTCTAGGCAGCTGTGCGAAATGAGTTTGGTCAGTAGAACCACTGGCAGTGTGGAAACAAGGGAGAACTCAAGGTTCTTCTTCCTCACATCTGCCTCTTGCCATCTCTGGTGACCCTGCCTTCTGCTAGACAAGCCAGCCTAGAACTGACTCCTGCTTCCTTCTGCCTGAGCCTCCGTCATATTGCTTTGTCCTTTTGTTCCTCCAGCCTGGGTAATCATTTATTTTTAAATTCTTATTATTGTTAATCCTCAACTGTGTCTTTTGTTTAGTTTCTTGCTTTTTTCAATATCGGTGTAACCAATTCCCTACCTTAAATTCTCCCATTATGAAATGCATTCTGCTTTGCCAGTAGAACTCTGAGTGCTTTAGAAATCACAGAATTCAACATGGCAAAACACGAAGTTTAAACATCCTAGCCAGATATTTCATTCCACAGAAGGCCATGCCTTTCTGATTTGAAAGGAGATTATCAATTGATCACTGCTTGGGTTAGGGTTGACTTTAATTCATGACAATCTTGTGTACAACAGGACAAACAATTGCCGGGTCCTGTACTATCTTCCAGGGCATTGCTGGAGTCAGTGCTGGGGCTACTGTGTCAATCCATTTCATTGACTGTATCCCTCATTTTCACTTACCCTCTGCTTGGCCACACAGGATGGCTCAGACTTTTGGTCTTTTCTAATGACATGTATGCAAGCCAACGAACGGATAGGGAGATTTCAGAGACATTCTAAAATCAAACCAGATGTTTCCCTAGGTTTTATTTAAATGGTGGGGGAAACAAAAAGAATCGAAAAGGTACTGACTTTCTCACCGAGTGAATGGCTCTTTTGTGAATGTCATGCCACCTGCTATGTAAAACTATTTCCTCTACTGCCGACGGTCCATACTTTGGGAAATGCAGACTTTCCTTCAGTTTGTCTGTGGTGACTTTCAGGGGAGAATTCTGAGAGTGACTGATGTGGACAAGCAGGGTGAACATTCAGAAACTGAATGGAGGCTATATTGTTTTTTCCTGACTGTACCCGTGGTCTGGTAACCATCCGTTGAGTTTCTCAGACATGTATCGTGCACTTCTGGTTTATTAGACTTCGATCTAAGCCATAGGGAGGGATATGAGCATAATCAACAAGGAACAGTGGAGACAAAAGGATAGGAGTTTTCCCTGGAATCGGTGCACATGGAATGTTTCCTTTATCATGGGACATGCTGTGACCCGAGTAAGGTTCTAAGTGCTAAGAAATCCCATGCCCTTCCAAGGATCCTAGTTATATTTTCATTTTTCCATAAACGACTTGAGCAAGAGCAGCACAGGGTGACCTTGATAAACAGTCCAGGCTTGACTGTTGCTACTCTGTGCTGCTAGGTGTAAAAAGATCTCTCTTTTTGGTGGATATTTAGGAGTCTGCGTTAAAAGTCGACACCGATTTCCCTTAGTTGTGTTTTACACCTTGGTGAAGAGAAGCTGCCCCTCCCCTCCCCCTCACAATACATTTGAAATCGATGAAACCCTGGTGCCAGGATGGGAGATGCCTCGTGACAAATCAGCTCAATCTTGAGCTCATTAGTGTGGACCAAGAAGCCGTTTTATATTTTAGAGCATTCAAAGCAAGCCGCCCCATCAGCACTCCCATATCACTGACTTAGAATGATAGTAACTCCGTGGTTCCTATAGCCTGGGCCAATAAGTCAACTGTGCTGGATACCACTGATGGAGTGAGCACCATTCCAACATTGTAAATGGAGCTTGTAGCATCGGCCTATGTGCCTTCTTTCATTATATTAGTCAGTGTTTTTGCTTCATTCTTTAATGTATCTGCTCACGACTAAGTACTTGAAACCAATAAACATGAACCTGGTGCCATGAAAGATGGGGCAGGGGATGCAGGTGAAAACGGGGTCTCGTATTCAGGAAGAGTTCATAGGTACACACCACCAGCTACAAGACAATCAGAATAAACCGGGTTTCATGGGAGGGCAGACAGAACTGTTTCACCATCGTTGGAGAACCTGGGGAAACTTCTTGGGGGGTGGCAACTGAACCAGGGCTTGAAGGATGGAGAGAGTTTTCACAGGTAGAAAAGAAAGGAAAGAACTCCCGGTAGTGTGGTCTGGAGAAAACGCAGGTGTCAGAGTTCAGCAGACCTCGATACCCCTCCCCCAACTCCCGTTTTATTGGCATAATCTGCCTATCATCCACTTCAATAGTTCAACCACATCAAGAGGAAGCAGACTTGGGTTTAATGACAGTTTTTCCACCTTCTAGCTGTGTACCGTGGAAAAGCTGCTTTCCTTCTTTCGACCTCATTTTTCTCATCTGCACATTGAAGATAATGTTATTTTCTGTGTCGGGTGATTTATAAATCAGATAAAATATATAAACAGCCATAACACAAAATTGCTGCCCGGTAAACATTTAATTCATTCCCCTGTTCTTTTGGTGGAAGATCCTTCAGTCTAATAAAATTTTAAAAAGCAGTAGAATATAAATATGGAGAGAGCCTTATAACACACTGAATGGAGGGAATTTCAGTATGCACCGAATATCACACTCATTGCCATTCTGACTTATAGCCACCCTACAGGACAGGGTAGAACTGCCACTATGGGTTTTGAGAGCTCTGCAGATATCATAACATTCCATAGTTCAATCACATCAAGCAGTATTGTACAATTGCTACCACAGTCAGTTTAAAAACATTTTCTTTCTTCTTGAACTCCTTGATATCAACTCCTCTCCCTCTGCCCTCTCCCTACTGGAAATCCTTTATTATGTTATATTATACTATATTTATTATACTATATATATTATGTCTCATCTCACACCATCCAATATATCTATTAACAACAATTCTGTTGTTTGATCCCAAGTAGGGTTATACAGTCACTAATGCTATCAGCAACTCTTTCCCCACCCTCGCGTCCCATTTCCTCAGGGAACCATTACTCCTGTTACTGTTTCTGAAGGGTTATCTATCTTGACTTTCATGTATTGAATGATCTTAATGATACAAATGAACATACACAAATCTAACATGATTAATGAGGCAAAACAAATAAAAACGTAATAGGGAGGGGAGGAAATATTAAGGAGCTAGAGGATAGTTAGGTGTTTAATCAGTGCTATTGTTCACATTGGATTTATACCCCTTCCATATAACTCTTCTGAGAGGTACCGTCCAATTAACTTGCAGGTAGGTTTAGGGTCTCCACTACATCCTCAAACTTTCATATAGAGTTAGTTGCTTGTTTTAGAACTTCTGAAACCTTTTCCTGTCAACAACTCATGATCACACAGGCTGGGGTGCTTTTCCCATTTGGTGGCTTCCCTGCTAGGTGCTTCCCTGCTAGGTGGCTGCTTGTTTAACCACAAGCCTTTAATACCCCCCAGATGTTATATGATTTAATACATAGGCACCATCAGCTTTCTTCATCACATTTGGTTATTCACCCATTTTGTCTTGAGGTATCATACAATGCCACATTATTGGAACAAACCATTCTTGTACTGAGGTAAAATTTAACTAGAGGCCCAAGGTCCATCTGCTTCCTTGTTGCATCTGCATTTATAGCCATATATAAACAATTATACCTATATTTATATAGTTACATGTATTTACACACAGGTATATTCCCCTTTCTTCTTCTTCCCTCTTCTTTTTATCCTGTCCTCCCATAAGGCTGTAAATCTTTAAGGGAGTCGAAAGTGTCATCTAGTTCTCCTTTCCCACAGAGCAGCTCCTGGTTTCAAACTGTTGATCTTGTGGCTAACAATTCAACTTGTCATCCCCAATGCCACCAGGACTCCTTTGATATGCAGAGTATTGTATAAATGAAGTCCTTTTCTAAGTCGGCTTCCCAAGTACAAAATGCCCTTGCATGGGAGTGGGGTGTGTTCAAAGAATTTATGGAAAAATCACATGGTCTTTTAGTCCTACTTTCCCCCAAGCTTCTTTTGGAAGGCTCCTCTAAGCCAATTCCTCTTGTTGCTCTTGTGACGGTGAACAGAACACCCTCGCCGACACAAGGTCCACATTTACCGTTCAATGGCGTTGACTTGTGTCAAGCACCTTTGTCCATTTGTTGCCCTCATCCTTCTCAAAACATTTGCTTTCTATGGATGTTTGTATGGATTGTGATGAGTTGTATGAGCTCTCCATAAAATGGGTTAAAAACAAACAAGCAAACAAAAGTGATGTTGCCTTTCATGTTGTGCCTGATTACCCTTTAATATTCAGTTTTCATGATTGCTTAACTTCTCTTGCCTTCTGTGTGTTTTCCTTCCCATCTTCTTCTGTTTCAGAATTCACCAAGACTTACGCTGATGTGGTCTTTCTGGCTGATACCTCTCGGGGCACATCAGGGGCCACTTTCCAGCAGATGAGGAATTTCATCTCCAGAGTGGCTGGCATGTTAGAGGTTGGCAAGGACAAGTACCAGATCGGGCTGGCTCAGTATGGGGATGGAGGTCACACTGAATTTTTATTCAATACCTATCAGACGCAAGGTGAGGTGATCACTCACCTTCAGGGCCGGTTCAGGCTCCGGGGTGGTTCCAGGAGGACAGGCAAAGCCCTGCAGTACGTTCGTCAGACCTTCTTCCGGGAAGAAGCAGGGAGCCGGTTTCTCCAGGGTGTCCCTCAGTATGTCGTGGTCATTACTTCGGGCAAGTCCGAGGATGAGATCTGGGAGGCCACCCAGACACTCAGGGAGAAAGGTGTGAAAGTCATCGCCGTGGGCATGCAGAACGTCGACAGGAAGGAACTGGCGGGTTGGGGAACACCATCTTTTGTCTACGAGACCCATGGAGAAGACGGAGTGAGGCAGTTGCTGCAGGATTTGAATGCGGTGATCCAAGAGACGGGGCAGCCACAGATCAGGTCCCAGGTCATCGAGGAGGATCCAGTCGGTAAGCTTGAGTGCCGAATATGTGTGTGTCTCTGGGTTATCTCTGCATCAGAAGATCAGACAAGGGGGCATTGGATTCCTAGATAGTGAGGCTCTGTGCCAGTGGACTGGGGAGAGGAACACATATGCGCTTGCCTTGGGCACACACCTTGAATTATTTACCTATGAATACAATGGTGCTGTATAATAACCCAGTCCAAAATTTAGTGCTGAACAGGGAAATGTATTCTCACTGGTCTGCTGAGGGTGGTCTTGTCTGGGCTCCGATGAATGGCTTTGATGCTCTTTGATTGGGTTCGTTTGCACATTTGCCAGCTGGGCTGGGTTAGGGGTGGGGGTTAGGGTGGGGTAATTGATCCAGGTTTGGCTGTGACAGTCCTGGATCATCAGGCTAGCCTGGGCATGCTCTTTCTCTGATACTGGTCAGACACTTACCAGACCTCTGCTGCCTTGTGTCAGTTAACATCTTATTTCTTGACGCAAGTCACATGAAGCATAAAGTACACTCTTCCTGTGAAACTGAGCGGTAGGGAGTGACTGTCTGACAAATACTCCAAGATACCTGATGCCTCTGAAAGAGGAAGAAGGCCCATCTTCGAGCTTCCCAGAGACTGAATACAGACCCTTGGGTGGGCATTCCAGATGTTCCAGGCAGATGTCATGGACAATTTGTGATTAAGCATTATCCTACATATTCGAGGAGGTTTAATCCTGTGTCCTTGGTCCCTGACAATTTCCTCACCATGTGTCAATCTAGCTTGGTGCCCCCCCTCCACCCCCCACCACAAATGTCCCCTGGAGATGGGCACCATTGTCAGTGGTGAACAATGGTGAACAACCAAATCATATGTGTTAGTCTGGATACATTAGAGAAACAAATTCATGGAATCTCATATGTATAAGAGTGTTTTTTTAAATTATATAATCATTTTATTGGGGGCTCATACATCTCTTTTCACCATACATAGTTCAATACATCATTATGTATACTGTGCCAAGCACCCTCACTTGCCTGCCCTCGTCAACATTCTCCCAACATCTCTTTCTTTCCACTTGGGCCCTTGATATGAGCCTCTCTTCCTTCCCCCTCCATCCTTTCCCTCCTACCCCACCGTCCTCATTACTCTGCAATCATTATTGTTTTATCATGTCTTACACTGCTTGACATCTCCCCCTGCCCACTCCTCCCTATGTCCGTCCTCCAGATAGGAGCCAGTCTGCAGATCCCCACAGCTGGCTTCCTCTCTCCAACCCACCCTCCCTCCACCTATATGGCAACTTCACTCTCACCACTGACCCCTAGAGGTCCATCCACTCTGAGTTCCCTTTGTTTCCAGTTCCCATCTCCGCCAGTGCACCTCCTCCAGTCCAGCTGGAACTGTAGGGCAGAGTTGGGGCCGTGATGGTTGAGGGGAGGAAACCTTCAGGAAATAGAGGAAAGTTTTATGCTTCATTGCTACCTCACTGCCCTTGAGTGGCCCATCTCTTCCCCATGACTCCCCTGTAAGGGAGTGTTCAATTGCCCACAAGTGCGCTTTGGGTCCCCACCCTGCTCTCTCCCTCATTCTTATTGATTTAATCCTTGTTCTTTGATGTTTGATGTCTGCTCCCTTCGACCCCTCGTGATCACACAGGTTGGTGCGCTTCATCTATGTTTGCTTTGCTGTTTCTGCGTTGGGTGGCCACTTGTTCACCTTCTAGCCTTTAAGATCCCAGCTACTTTATCGTTTGGTGGCTGGGCACCATCAGTTTCCTCGGCTCTGTCTGCCTCTGCACCCTTTTGTCCTCAGCGATCATATTGGGAGGGTGGGCACATAATGAAATGTTTTTTGTTCTTTGATGCCTGATACCTGGTTCTTTCTTCTCCTCATGGTGGCACAGGCTGGTGTGCTTCTTCTATGGTAGGCATTGTTGCACTGTTTGCTCATTCTCAAGACTTTGAGGCCTCAGGCATTATGTCTTGGTAGCTGGGTACCATTAGCCATCTTCACCACTCTTTCTCCTGTCCCCACTTGTCCTCAGTGATCATCTCAGGAGAGTGCATACACAGTAATATGGTTTTTTCCTGTTTGATACCCGAGACCTCATCCTTTTGACTCCTCTCAGCCACACTGGCTGGTGTGCTTCTTCCGTGTGGACTTGGATACTTCTTGGCTAGGTGGCTGTTTATCTTCAGGCTTTGAGCTCCCAGATTCTATATCTTTTGATAGCTGGGTGCCATCCATTTTCTTCACCACATTTGCTTGCACCTATTTGACTTCAGCGATTGTATTGGACTGCTGAGCATCGTGGCCAGAGTCATAGAACAAAGTGTTCTTGCATTGAGAGAGTGCCTGGTTGGGGGCCCAAGGTCTAGCTGCTGCCTTAGTACTAAGCCTATAACTATATGTTCCTGAGTTTATTCCCACCTTATCATAGATAATTAGATTTATATATACACATGCCTGTGTTTAGGCCTCTACAAGTGCTCTTTGCCTTCTCTTTCCTTCCTCGATTTCCTTCTGCATTCCTCCTGTCCCACTTTTGTGCTCAGCCTTCATTTGAGTTTCATAACTTCCTCTCTGTTACATTACACTTACTTTGGCCCTATTAGGCCTCTCCCACTCTCCTCCCCACTGGTTGTGGACCACTGGTTGTTCCCCCTATCCCTGAGTCTGTCCATGCCCCCCTTCCTATCCCTCTTCCCCCACGGCTGTCAGGAACCATTGGTCCAGTCATTCTCTCCTCTGGACTGTCCAGCCAGGAGTGCTCCCTTCTTGATTTGGTCCATTTTGGGGACTCAGACCACCTTGCTTCCCTGCTGTGTGACCCCTGAAATGTCCTCTGTCACTATCTGTAGGGAGACAGTGTGACAGGCCCTGTTGTTGTTTGCCCAGTCCTCCCTGTGGCTTAGGTCCCCACAGGGGCGTAGTCCTATGAATATCATGGGCAGGAAGCGGGACAGCATGGGGACCAGACCGTCTCTCCTTCTCTTCCTCCATGTCCACCTGTCTCCATGTGGGTGTGGCATGCTGGTCACATTCCTTCACCTTTTCTCTGTAAAAGAGAGTTTTATATGAAAGGTAAGTGTACATGAAGAAAGCATCCCAACTCAGTGCTGCCAAAACCCATAAGCCCAACATTAGCCCCTATGTCCAACACGGATCTAAAAAGTCTTCCTCCATTTCACAAAACACATACAAAAATGCCAACTGCAGGAGAAAAGGTTAATCAGTGAACATGTCAGCATCTCAGCCCTGGCAGGGGTTTTTCACACAGCTGCTCCAGCACTCAGGGCTGCGTCAGCATAGGTCCATGTGACTTCTCCTCAGGGATATATTGCAGGAAGTGATCCTTGCCAGCTGAAGCAGGGAACTGGCTAAGGCAGCTGGACCCTAGTCCGACCATCAGGAAGCAAGAGACTGGAGAACTAGAAAGGGGAGGCTCACCGAACCGTTCTCTCTCTGCCCTTTAATTAACCCCACATATGTTTATCAACCAGGTTGGCACAATAAACATTGACTGTCTTTCACAGAAAACCCATGGGCACATTCTACACTGCAGCCATACTGAACCACTCACCATTTGCTGTATCCATGTCAGGTCTCCTACTTCTCTCTCTACCTTTGGGCACAGTACATCAGCCAGGAAGACCCACAGTCAAAACCCTGGCCTTCAGTTCCTAAATTACCTTCTTGGTGAAGCCTGTGCCTTGACATCCCTCACTAGAAATGATCAGTCTTCTCTTTTCTGATAGTCACAGTTCTGTTCAGATCTCTCAACATCCAAAGCTTGGGGAGAGGGGTTTTTTTTTTTTTTTTTTTTTTACACATTTATGAGCAGACATGACAAGCATTGTTGAGACAAGAAGACTAAAACCCAAGCAGAGGTGACCAGGAAGTAAGCCACCCAATAGGGATACTCCTTCCATTAAGAGGAACTAGAACAAAACGAGGGCATCCTGGACAAGGTGACTTGGGAGGAGTGTGCTGTTGCTTTCATAAGGAAAGCATGTGGTTTCATAAGAAAAGTATGTGATTTTCACATACAGGGAGAAACGAGGAGGGCATGCCTGGCTGGGAACCAGTGAGTTAGTGTGTGGGAGGGAGAATGAACTGTAGGCATGGAGAGGAGCACAAAACACGAATCCCCTTGCCATGGGGTGGGAGAGGATTTAGAAGTAGTGAGGGATGAGTTTGGATTAGATAGAAGAGATGGGGATTAGGGGGGAATCGTCACAGGCGCTGAAGCAGGAGAAATAAGGCGGCCAGAGTAATCCTTAAGGAAGTCTTTGGTGGTCAGGGCAGATTCCAGAGTAGACATCAGACTCAGGAGGACTTAAGAGTACACATGGGGAGGAGCTCTGGTCCTGCCCAAGGGGGCTGAAGTCAGGAGGAAAGGTGATGAATCCAGAGACAACCAAAAAGGCAAATGGCAGTGTTCCTTGGTGCCAGCAACTGAAGCCAGGGAGAAAGAAGTCAAAGATGGGGTTTCTAGAGAAGGTGCGACAGACTCACTTACATTGGGGGTACCCTGCCCCCTTTTAATTATGGGATAATTTCTTCCTGGAAAAGAGGAAAATATCAGAATATCTGGAGTCCTAGAGATCAGGGAGAAGCCCACTGCATTCACCTGCTCTTTGGTTCTCTTTTCTAAAGTTTGCTTGCACACAGGATGTACCTCAATGCCTGTGTGGTGTTGGCTCTCTCTTTGACGCTCTGTGATACACACACACACACATAATCAAAGCAAATCTCGATCTCTTTGGTTTTCAGATATGTTGATTCCCTACATTAGGCACTACATCAGGGGTGGAGGCATGGAGGTAGCTGCTCTGAATTTCTCTTGGCAGGGAGTTTATTCAACCTTAACTCCATGAATCTATTTGAAGCAGGTTAAAGAGAAACCTCTTATATAGCAAAATGGAATAGCCAGCTAGCCCAATTTTGGACAAAGTTTTCTCATAGGAATTTGTAACATCCCATGTTCCCCTAGCTGATGGGACACAACATTTATTTCAGAAAGGTGCCCAAGCTCATAGTCACAATGTGTCACTTCATCTTTTGCCAAGAGAAGGGGGAACCTATCAAATCAGTGGTGAATGTACTGACATTTCTAGCCAATGAGTCTGACCCAGGATCTCTGATACCTAGAAAGATGGAGTCAAAATGCAGGTGCTTCTAACGAATGGAGAAAACTGGAAAGTGATCTTAAAATAATTTCTTATGGATATTTGAGTATTTATGTATTTTACAAGTGCTGTGTAGACTCTTTCAGGAGAAACTTTCGAAGCTGGAACGAACTCTGTGATGTGCCTCAGTCAATATGCCAAAGCAAGGTTTTCTCTGACTAAACATGTATAATTGCATGATGTATGCTTTCATAGTTTCTGGCCCTCAGTATCTTATTACAGCATATAGAAATATATCACTACCCTGATTTTACAGCTAACATAAGAATGATCTGTATTACTGTCTTGTTATGCTAAAGTCTTTTCTGTTTCTGTTTTTTTTTTTTTGTTTGTTTATTAGCCTGCCCAAGGGCTATTCCAGCTGACGTAGTATTCCTGATTGAGGAATTTAGCAGAGGTAGTCCATCAAATTTCCAACAGGTTGTCAAGTTCCTAAAGTCCACTGTCGGAGCTCTAAGAATACACCCCGATGCCGTGAGAATCGGCTTAGTCTTTTATAGTCAGGAGCCGCGCCTTGAGTTTTCGCTGGACACATTTCAGAATACAGCCCAAATCTTGGGGCATTTGGAAAAATTAACCCCCCGAGGAAGAGGAGGGAGGCTCAAGACTGGCACTGCTTTGGATTTCCTAAGGAAAGAGGTTTTCATTCAGGAGAAGGGCAGCCGCTCCAACCAAGGGGTGCGGCAGATAGCTGTGGTCATCGCGGAAAGCGTCTCCCAGGACAATGTGTCTAGACCAGCTTCTCTGCTCCGTAGGGCAGGGGTGACCATCTATGCGGTGGGCACCCAGCTTGCCTCAGAGAGCAAGAGCCTGGAGAAATTGGCATCATATCCTCCTTGGCAGCATGCAGTCCCCCTGGAATCTTTCCTGCAACTCTTCATTGTGAGTAACAAGATTAAGAACCAACTCTGCCCTGACGTTGTGGGCAAAATGGACTCAGATCTTCGGGTGAGCGCTACCCCACCAAAAGGTAAGATTGGCCTTTTCCCACCCTGCTATTTTAATGTTAAGGATGGACTCTGTTCCATCAGCCTACTTCCTCCACTCCCCTCTGGAGAAAAGTTGTTGCTTTTATGAATTGCAGCTTATCCAATCTTTATTTTGTTTACATCCCCAACAATTCAGAAGAATAGCGCGTCAAAGGAAGCACCCCTCCTGGCTGACCCTTCATTCCCCCAGAGAGAGAGAGAGAGAGAGAGAGAGAGAGAGAGAGAGAGAGAGAGAGAGAAATGAAGATGAGTGTGTGTTGCCAGAAGAAGCCCTGTGTGGGACTGAGTGGAGATTGAACAGATTGGGAAGGGACTTAAGGGAGGAAATTATTCTTTTTAAAAGACATCAATGCCCATGAAAGTTGAAAAATTTAACTTTAAATGTATGCTGGCTGATAAGACATTAAAACATTCCTTTGTTGGTCTTTCGGTGGCAGAGCCAGGCTTCTTGGAGCAGGAGTCGCTGCTCGGAGCTCTGTGCATTTTTCTGAGCATCCACCAGGAGTTGCTTTTCCTCTCATTACGGCTTTCATTTCTTTCAAGTAAGAAGAGAACTTACCCACCTTTGAAAT